>LKNJ01007199.1:0-14274 GCA_002120245.1 Maccullochella peelii
TTAGTGCTGTAGTAAGCCAGAGGCTGTTTTTCTGTAGGTGTGTCTTGCATTAGCACTGCACTAGCATATCCTGCACGTTCTGCTATAAACAAATGAAATGGTATGCCATAATCAGGAGTGCCCAGTGCAGGAGTTGTTTGCATGTCTGCTTGAGCTTGAAAAGCTCCTTCAGCCTCTTCTGTCCATTGTAATTGAGCTGTATTACCTTTCTGTCCAGCTGCTTTGATTAGTGCTCGCAGTGGGCCTGTTTTAAGAGCATAATCACAAATCCATTGTCTGCTGTAACCTGCCATGCCCAGAAAGGAGAGCATTTGTGACACTGTTTGTGGTTTTGGAGCCTGAGTTACAGTCTCCAGTTGTGAAGTAGCAATGAATCTTTTGTCACCACTCAATTTTCTGCCCAAGTATTCTACTTCTTCTTGACAGAATTGTAGTTTGTCTTTACTGACTTTGTGTCCCCCTTCTGCTAATGCCTTTAACACAATCAGTGAATCTTTTTGACACTGTTTTGTGGGACTACAAATGAGTAAATCATCCACATACTGTATCAATGTGCTGTCAATGTTCAAATTCTGCAAATCTTCCATCAAAACTCTGTTAAAGATTGATGGACTGTCACAGAATCCTTGTGCCATTCTTGTATATGTATACTGTTGGCCTTGATATGTAAATGCAAAAAGATACTGTGAGTCAGGATGTAATGGCACACTGAAGAATGCTGAACATAAATCAATTACTGTGTACCATCCAGTTTCAGGTGGAATGTTAGAGAGCAGTGTGTGTGGATCTGGTACCACTGGTGTCTCAGCCTGTACAACAGCACTGACTATACGCAAATCATGTACCAATCTGTAATCATTAGAATGTGGCTTTCTAATTGGAAAGACAGGTGAGTTACATGGACTTCTGGTTTTTATCAGCACTCCAGCTTTTAACAACCCTTCAATGGTGGGTTTTATTCCTGCCATTGCCTGTGGTGAAAGAGGATACTGTCTTTGATATGGCAACTTAACATCAGGTTTTAATGTTATTTTTATCGGTTGTGCTGACTTTACCAATCCTATATCTGTTTTGTGTTGTGACCATAGACAGTTTGGTATTTGCTGCAACAGAATATCCTGTTCTGCACTGCATGTCATTTGTAGGTTACACCAATTATCTAAATACACTCTTTCTGCCTTGCCCTAATCTCCTGGTTTATTTGCTATCCTAACAAATTGTTTGTCTGCAGAAATGTGAATGTTAGGATTTGGTGTTGAAATCCATGTCTGCACTGGTCCCATCATTGGTCCCAGCTCATGTGATTCATGTCCTTTTGACATCATCAAAGTGATGTGTGGCACAGAGTTTTCAACTTGAAACCATGATGACAATTGTTCTGGAAGTTTGACAGCTGCTGCTGCTCCTTGTGATCCCACATAGATGTCTTCTGTGATAAGTTGGAAATGTTTTCCACTTATCATGTCTCTCCAACATTCGTCATAGTCTGTGTCTGACTGACTTTTGTCAAATTTCATTGTGCAGCGTAGGGGCAACGTTGGTTCTGTGATTTCACCCAACTGTGCTTTCACTAAAGGTTTCCATTGCTCCCATTTGTATTGTGGCATTGATTCTTGTGACGTTAGACGCACCCAATATACCAAATTGCATCTGGTGTTAGGCATTAGCATCATTCAGGTGTGCAAGCTATGTTAGCTTTTTGATCAGCTGTTTGTTTTATTCTTCTTGTTTCTTTTTCTCTTTTCTGTGTAGTTCCACATGGTGTACTATGTGCTCCTGAAACTGCTCCCAAGGCATTTTCATCAGTCCTACTACTTTATCCAATTGTTCTTGTACTTCAGATGGCATGCTTTTCTTCACCATCATTTTGAACAGGCTTGCTGTTGTGGTGTTTACATTCCAAACACTGCCTGTTTCCTCCTTCCATTTGCGTTGAAACGCATATAGGAATTTTGTAGGACACTCCTCATCTCTCAGTCGTTCTCCTTCTAACTTAGATGGATCCATTTTTTCTGGATATTTCAGTCGCATCTGTGCCCAAATTTGCGTTCTGTGTCCTCCAAAGCCCACATGATCTGATGAATTTCCCCCAATCACCAGACCCAAACCTGATGCTGTGAATATTTCTTCTGTAATGTGTTTCCCAGCCACATGCATCAGAAGAGCCTTGATGTCTCCCAAAGACAGTCTCACTCCTGCTGTGTTTTCTTCCAGAGCAGTTATCCATATGTTTGCTCCTTCTGTTAGCACTGACAATCTTTGAGCCAAGCCCATCATGTCCATGTATGACCAAGGCACATTTTGGATGCCTCCTAATTTGGCCAGTAGGGGCAGCATAGTTGACTGACCTTTCTCTTCAATCAGATCATCCTCCCAATTAATCAACTGCTTTTGGTATGCATGGCCGCTTCTTGTGCGTCCCATTGCATCACTTTTTAGGTCTCCAATACTCTTTTGCAGTTCTTCCATTTCTTCTCTGGCTCTGCCTCTCTTTGAACGAGATTCTGCTATAACCAGTCTTGATTAGTCCAGGATTTCTTCAGTTTCCTTCAGCTGGTCCTCTCTGATTTTATCAAGAGTTTTCTTCCTGTCTTTTGCTGCTTTTTCATCTTGCAGACACAGTCGGCCATGCACTAGTCTTAGTGTTCCTTTGGTTTTTCCTTTTAACTCCCCATTGTCACTATCTCGCTCTGTGTCATTATCACTGCCTCTTTCCTCATCTGTGCTGACAGATTCTCTCTCTCTGTCTCTCTGCTGATCAGTCTGCATTCTAGATGTGGATGCAGTGTCATGTGACTTGGGTGTAGATGTATGACGTGGTGCAGTACTCCTCTCTGGCTGAGTGTTTGCATCATGTGACTTGTCTATAGCTCTGTAGTTTGTGAGTTGCTTTGTCTTTTTTTGTTATCAGTTGGAACTGTGCTCTATCCTCCTCTTCATATGGATCACTGCCTACTTGTCTAGCCTGTTCCAGTAGTACTGCATAATCACCCAATGACTCTCTCTGACCCAAGTTGTCTTCCTCTCTGATTGTCATTGTAACTTTTCGCTCTATTTGTATGTCTCCTGCCAATTCTACCTGATTGGCTGCCTCATTATCAGTATGTGTCAATACTGGATATGATCCTGCACCTAGTGGCATAACCATTGCTTTCTTAAATGGATTTCTGCTGCCAGGATATGGTGGAGGGTCTGGTGACCATATAGGTTGATTGTTAGTTTCAGCTTGTTTTTCTTCTTTGTTTTCCTGCATTATTGCTCTCATTGTTCTTATTTGTCTGATTGCCACATCATGTTTAGCAGTCTCCTTCATAAACCAATCCAGGACTTCACGCTCCTTATCTCTTTTGCCTATCCTTTTGTCACTGTTGTCTGAGACTTTGTAATGCTTTATGTTTGTTGCCACATCACAACAACTCGAGCAGTCAAAGGTGCCCTCAAGAGGCCACTTTGTTTCTCCTGCTGTCCTCTTGTTCCATGACTTCATGCATTTCAGAATTTGTTTCTTTTGCTCTGGATGTTTGCTGATAATCAGTTGAGCTGGTGTTATGACTTCTCCATCTTTTTCCTTTTTTCCCATTTTGTCTTTCAGTGCTCCCAAATATCTTTGTCTCACACTTGAAGCTCTTAGTATTTCAGGCAAATCGTCAGATTCCTTTGTTCTTATTAACACTAAGATTTTTTCTGCTGTTGTTCCAACTTTATACTTTCTGTGACCAGTGGTGTCAGGGTTCCACTCTAATCACTCAGTATTTCCCTCTTTTATTTTCAAAATATCAGCCCAATGGCCTATCTCCCACCTCACCTGTCTAGGGACCACACTAATACACAGTCTCAGATTAACCAATGGTCTATATTCTCCCTCTATTTGGTAACCCTCAGGTACACCAAAAAATGGTCCAAGCGGAAGTGAAGCTATCCTTTCTGGATCTTGGCAGAGATGTTCTAATATTTGAGCTAATGTTCAAACTGTCCACAGACTTTGCAAAAATGGCAACCATAAAATATTTGGAAAATCAGTTTGTACTTCTTTCAGATTAGTCCACTTTGTAATTTGCCAAAGCTTTAAATTAATCAGCTGTGAGTCTTGATATTGCTCTTCACCACTTTGATCAATATATGTTCTTTCTAGCCAAAAATGAGTTCTAATTCCTTGAGTTTCTATGTTATCATCCATTTATCGTTTATCAGCCACCATATTACAGCTCCCCATAAAAGCACAAATGCAACTGTAAAACTGCTCAAAAATAGCCAATTGCCTTTATCTGTTTGTTCACTCACTCTCTCTTCAACTCGATCACTAAATGTTTCACCAGAATTTGGTTGACACATTCATATCAGATCACAAAACATTACAACGTAAAACACTAAAACTTAATTTTACAATTGTTACAAACTATGATGAGTTATTACTTTTCTACAATACACTATGATCACTTATGTACACATTGATTTACTGATACAGTTATTATATGATACACAGCATTGCACACTTGTGAGCTCCCAATGAAAGAAGAAAAGATTTGTATTCACATATGCACAGGGTGTTCTTTCTCTGTTGCAACCCTCAGAAGCTTATGTTCTGCCAAACTTTTCTCTTATCAGCATTAGTGTTACTCCCTTTACCTTGGTGTTAGTGCCTGTTGCTGATTCTGTTATTAAAAACCTCCTCCCATACAGTCACTCATCACTACTCTTCAAATATCTATCCTATGTCCAAACCCTTATCTCTAATTAATTTGTTTCTTGTAAATGCACAATACACTGGTCCACTTATCTTTCAAAGCAGATACACCAGATACTCCCAAATACTACAATATTAGTCAAGGATTATTTTGTCTCTTGCATCACAGGATATTGGTCCAACTATTTTTCAAGCAGGATACACCAACACCTCTGCAACACTACAAAATGAATCACTTATATGAGATTACACTTGTTGTATCAGCTCTGTACTCCCCTTCAACAGACAGAGTCAATCTTTTCTTTTCTCCCACTAGTTCACACACAGCTCTTTCACACTTGACGTCATATACACACACACCAACCGGCTGTTACTGTCCCGTAGGCTTCCCAGCAACTTTCTCACTTTAAACGTTCCTGATACACTTCCTCAACACAGGTAACTACTGCCCGTTCAGACCTGATGTGAGTCTGACTTCTCACACCAGCGGTATCTGCAGTTTTATCACAGTCCTGCCCGTGCAGTCCTCCTATGCATTGTTTCCTCAACACACAAGAGCGGTATCCGCAGCTGTTATCTTTATCTTTTTTAAGTAACTGCCCATTCAGTCCTCCTGTGAGCCCTTTTTCTAACCCCAGGAGCGGTATCTGCAGCACTTTGCTTGCCCGTTCAGTCCTGCTCTAAATAAATCTATAGAACAGCGGTAATCCACAAGACTTTAACTCATACTAGGTGCCTCCCCAAGCAGACCTTTCCTGAAAAAGAAAGCGGTAACCAAAAGACTTTAGATATATATCTCTAGATCATATGATTATTTCATAGTAATGTATATGGCCATGTGTGCTATTTTTGATATCAATTAGATCCCCTGATACTGAAAAGTATATATATCTTTATAATTCTGATATACTATTTCTCTTAAGTTGTTGCTAACCGGCTACTATGAGGTACCCCCGTACTCCTCAGATGACAGAGATTCTATTTGTGGCCTTATTTCTATATGCTAATATGCTAACTTAGTGTCAATGATGTGCTAATGTTATGCTAATGCTAAGCTAACATGCTAAAATAAATGCTAATGCTATACTAGCATTAGCTTCAACCACCCCAGCATCTGATTCAGTCACAGCAGCTCAGGTTAGTACAGACAACACAAAAGCATCACATTGAACTCTCGATTTAACTTTTTAGATTCTTTAGAGGAGAGGTAATGTACCGTCTGTGCCCCGGGCGGGTTCACACTGTGCTCACAAACAAGATAGCAGAATTTAGAAAGTGGCTCTGCTTACCTTTCTGTAGGGGCCCCTGTTGTTTCGAGCTGCAGTGCTCCCGTCCAAGCCCCAGGCCTCACGGCCTCTCCTGGCTGGCTCACCAATGTAATGTGGGAGGAAAAATCAGAAGATGGGCCAGATGTCTTCCAAAGTCTTCACCACACCATAAACTTACTGAGTCAAAGAGTTTTTTAAAAATGATTCTGTATTAACTTTTAACATGATTCTGTACTAACCTGACCTTTCTGACTTGACCTTAGCATTTAGCATACAATGTGTAAAAAATATCCCACACTGGTTATATTATTCTTTGAGAATGAACGAGCAGAGAAGCTGATTGTGGAGGACTTCAGGTGCACAAGACTCATAGAATGACGTTCAGACAGGTGAATACAACACTCACTGTCCAGAGAAGAACATCAACAGCCACTGTGTTGCCTAGCAACAAAGCGTTGTGTGTGTGCTATGTGGTGTGTAAAACTGTGCAGTCTGTCCTTTGATTTAATATGTGTGTTTGTGGGCAGCAGTCGTTGTGGAGTCTATATACTTATATTATACATCCCTGTGGCTTTGGTAATGTTTTATTCTACTGTTGAATCTGTAAGAAGTGTCAGGATATTTAATTTAATTGTGCTTGTTGCATCCGCCACAGTGTCCATTGACTTTTTATTTATAATCATTTTTGTTTAATTGTCTGAATTTCTATTTTCTGGTTAATTTTAGAAGGTGGTTGTATATTTATAATTGATAATCAGTTGTATGCACAGGCTGCAGAGTGATGTCTATAGAAAAGGAATTGATTGTTGGTTTGGACATCAGGGCTCAGTGGCATGATCTTGTTCCACTAGTGTATATGTCATTGAATGCAATTTATTTTGTAGCCTACAGGTGTTCTTTAATTTAACAGTAGTATCATATATCATCATATAGCACCCCCCCTTTCCCTTTTAAAAAGGTAGCACAGTAATATTTACCTACTTTTGAATTTTATCTAAGTAAATCTTTACACAAGTACTTGTACTTTTCTTGAGTAAAATGTCTTTAAAGTAACAGTACTTTTACTTGAGTATAATATTTGAGTGCTCTTTCCATCCCTGCCCGCTGAAAACGACGCTATGAGAGAAGTGAGAGTGAACTAAAACAGTACATTTACGGACTGGATAGCTGAACAATGAGCAGTTGCTAAAGCTCCATAATGCTGAGGGGAGCTGCTGGTAACTGGTGATAATTTTCTGTAGGTTTATCGCTATGAGTGATCCCTTTCACATTGACACATTATTTTCACATTATCATTTGATACATTGTTGTTGTAAAAATATCGATTAGAGCTGCTTTAAGGATTGTTTCGTACATGCAGTGAACGCATTTACTGCCACAACCACAGAAAATGTTGTCCTATTCCTTATTAAAAGAGGAGGGAGAATATGTGCAGGTGCCACTGACAATGTTTTTTGTGTGCACCATCCCATGCCAACATGTACAATATCAGTGCATGGCAACTACAGTATAGTTAAGGTCAGGGAAAGATTATGGTTATGGCAAATAAATTATGGTTAGGCAACCAAAACACTTTGGGATAAGAACTCCTGTCTTCCACCTAAAAGTTGGATGTGTTAGACAACCATCCACCATCCCGGCCTCCTCACCCCTATTGTCTGCTTCACTACATAAAGGACACACTACTTGCTGTATTGACACTGAATGTTGGTACTTGTAAACTATGATTCATCCAATAGGAATGCATTTTCTAGGGATATGAGGCTTTAGTTACTGTGGAAGAGTGGAGGATTGAGCTCATCATAATTGGTTATCTTCATGGATGTGTCTTTAAGCACTGAACCTGATTATTCAACAACAACTCATTAATCATATTATTTTAGGAATCAGATTATTTATGTATGGCCCCAAATGTAATTAAAACTTAATGGGGACAATAGACTTGGCTATAATATTGGTTGTTTTGTTTGGGGCCATATGCTGTGTGTAGAAGGTCTAGGTCCAGTAGAGGCATATTTAGAGCTTTAATTCATAAACATGGATGGCTGAAATAGAAAGTTAATAACACGAGGCTGAGTGTTGATTGATCAGGATCATGGGCTGATGAAAATGGGGGTAGAAATATTTATTTTGGTTCCAATGGTGCTTTGTAATTCATGGAAAGTGTGACTAATGATGCTCCCAAGAGCTGATGAGCATTTGATCTTTCCTATAGAGGCAGCAAGATCATTAGTGCTGCTGGAAGAGTTTAGATGGAATAGGAATCTCACGCTATGTGTGCATGTACATGCTGACATTTGTTTAGATGCATGTATTGGAGTGCAGTAATACAGCGTATGAGTTGATATCTAAATAACATAATATTTTGCTGTGTGCTTGTGTCCTATGCCATATGTTTGTGTCATCGCTGTGTTCTCATTTGTGTGTATACTTTCTATATATATATATATATACATACATACATTTCTGTGTTTTTATGCTCTTTGTGTGTTTCTGTGTATCTCAACATTTCTCAGCATTTTCTTGGCTGCATTTGTGTGTGTGTGCCTGTCCAGTGTGTGTGCACCTCTTTTACAGTGGCAAGAAAAAGTATGAACTGTTTGGAATTTCCTGGTTTTCTGCATTAATTGATCATAAAATGTGATCTGATCTTCATCTAAGTCACAAGTAAAGACAAACACAATGTGCTTAAGCTAATAACACACAAACAATTATAATCTTTCATGTCTTTATTGAAGACACCCATTAAACATTCGCAGTGCTGGTGGAAAAAGTGAACCCTTGGATTCAATAACTGGTCGAACCTCCTTTGGCAGCAATAACCTCAAACAAGCACTTCCGGTAGCTCAGATCAGACCTGCACAACATTGAGGAGGAATTTTGGACCATTCTTCCTTACTGAACTGCTTCAGCTCAGCCATATTCTTAGGATGTCTGGTGTGAACGGCTCTCTTGAGGTCATTCCACAGCATCTCTATTGGGTTAAGGTCTGGGCTCTGACTGGGCCACTCCAAAAGGCAGATTTTCTTTTTTTGAAGCCATTCTATAGTAGATTTACTTCGATGTTTAGGGTCATTGTCCTGCTGCATCACCCAACTTCTACTGAGCTTCAGCTGGCAGACAGCTACTCTGACATTATCCTGTAGGATATCTTGATAAACTTGGGAATTCATTTTTCCACTTGATGATGGCAAGCTGTCCAGGCCCCGAGGCAGCAAAGCAGCCCCAAATCATGATGCTCCCTCCACTGTACTTCACCGTTGGGATGATGTTTTCATGTTGGTATGCGGTGCCCTTTTTACGCCATATGTAGTGCTGCATGTTCTTCCCGAATAATTCAACCTTAGTTTCATCAGTCTACAAAACATTTTCCCAGTAGCGTCGTGGAGCGTCAAGGTGCTCTTTGGCAAACTTCAAGCCTTTAGCTGTTACTCTAGGGTTCTTTTTTACCTCATTGAGCATTCTGCGTTGTGCCTTTGGAGTCATCTTTGCTGGGCGCCCACTTCTAGGGAGAGTAGCCACAGTACTAAATCGTCTCCATTTATAGACAATTTGTCTAACTGTGGACCGATGAATAGCTAAACTCTTGGAGATTACTTTGTAACCCTTTCCAGCTTTATGTAAATCAACAATTCTTGATCGCAGGTCCTCTGAGATCTCTTTTTTGCGAGGCATGATTCACATCAGCAGATGCTTCTTGAGAATAGCAAGTCAAAGTAGCTTAAACCACACCTCCAATCTCGTTTCACTGATTGGACTCCAGGTTTGCTAACTCCTGACTCCAATTAGCTTTTGTTGAAGTCTAGGGGTTCACATTTTTCCAACCTACACTGTGAATGTTTGAATGATGTATTCAATATGGACAAGAACAAAACAATTTGTGTGTTATTAGTTAAAACGGATTGTGTTTATTCATTATTGTAACTCAGATGAAGATCAGACCATAGTTTAAGACAAATGTATACATAAATGCAGGTAATTCCAAAGGGTTCACTTACTTTTTCATGCCACTGTATCTGAATATCGATGCTCTTGTCACTCCGCTGTGACAGGCTCGAAAATGGAACAAAACTCCAATCGGCCACAGGAGAGATTGGGAGGGAGTGGCGAGAGTGAAGGTCAAGAGAGTGGGAAGTAAACAGGTAGGTAGAAAACGGCAATCTGGAGTGACTTTAGCGGGAGGAGGTCAGGTTTTTTTTGCTTTTTACACACTCCTAAACTGTAACATAAATACATATATACATATATGTACACAGATTTTGCAACTGTATACACAAATCACTATGTAAATCGTCTTCCACTTTACGTACAGTTCTCAATTTGTTGTCTTTTTACGAAGACTGGATCAATCAACCAGGCAAGGTGGGCAAAGCAGTTAAGTGCCCTGGGGCCCAAGATTGAGTGATTTTCAGCCTTTCTCTAATTGAGAATGTTGGTACTGGCAGTGGTAGAAGAAGTAATCATATCTTTAACTCAAGTAAAACTTTTAATACCACACTGCAAATGTATAATTCCTGCATTTTAAATTTTACTTAGCTAAAAGTGCAAGTATAAAAGTAGTATCAACAAAATGAAGTTGGAGGTAATATGAGCTACTGAGACTGTCCTTCCCAAAAATATGGCCGTATAGGTCGTCTGTGCAACAGCTTATCACGACCCATATTTACGTATGTACGGTGACCTCTAGTGGCTGTGGATGGATGGATGGATGGATGGGTCAAACACACCCAGGAGACTGCTGTTTGTGTCCTGTGTGAAACCAAAAGTCAACCTTGAAGTTTTTTAACTTACATACATTAGTTATGTTAGTACGTAACTAACATACATAACATAACATACGTAACTAACATACTTATTTTAACCAAAACCATTCCTTTTCCTAGGCGGCATGGTGGTGCAGTGGTTAGTACTGTCGCCTCTCAGCAAGTGGGATCTCGGTTCGACCCCACGGTCGGCTGGGGTCTTTCTTTGTGGAGTTTGCATGTTGTCCGCGTGGGTTCTCTCCGGGTATTCCCACCATCCGAAGACATGCAGGTTAATTGATGATTCTAAATTGCCTGTAGGTGTGAATGTGTGTCAGTCCTGTGATTGACTGGCGACCAGTCCAGGGTGTACCCTGACTCTCACCCAATGTCAGCTAGGATAGGCTCCAGCCCCCCCGCAACCCTCTGAGGATAAGCGGTTGTTAGGAAACCCTTTATTTTTGCTGTTGTCCTGGTGGAGTCTGTCTTTTTGCATGTGTGGCTGTTACCTGTCTGTGATCTGGGTCAAGAGGCGTGGCTGCCGGCTGAGCACCTGTGGCTCATCTGGTCTCATCAGACAAGGGAGTACTAATACCAGCAAGAGAGGGTTTCTCGTCACCAGATTGTCCCATCCACTTGCGTGGTATCTTGTCACGGCTCTTCAAACCAAAAGTTAAGTGTAAATGAAATCTCGCTAGTGTTAGTGACTTGTGTCTTCTTTATGCCACAGAAAGCCTTGCCGCCTGTATCTTGCTCTGCCTTGCCACAGACCGGGTTCTCAGCCTTCCCCTCTGCCGCTGACTCTTCCCGTCTTCCAAGCCACAGCCCCGCTTCCACAGTACAGGACATCGGTTACCGTACGCCCTTCCACACGACCTTTTTCCATCGTATAGTAAATAAACGAATTCTGTTATCTCCCTGGTTCGAGTCCTGTGTTTGGGTCTAGTGAAGAAACACTGCTAAGCATAACAGGTATAGATGATGGCTGGATGGATGGATTCCTTTTCCTAAACCTAACCAAGTAGTTTTGGTGCCTAAACCTAACCAAACTGCGACTGTTTCAAAATGGTAACCACATGTTTATTATTGTTACCCTGATGATGAAGGTCCGGTAGGCCTATATATGCAGTTTTGAGAGTCATTGGCAAACGATCTATTCTGTCGATTATGTTGGATTTGTTCTACTTAATATACTGATGGATAGTTTAATCTATGATAATGTATCATATTTTAGTTGTTGATCATATATTTTGTGTATAAAAGCTGAATCTGCAAAGTAACTAGTAACATGTTGAAAGATAGCTGTAGTAGATGTTACCCTCTGAGTATCGAGAGCTGAAGTCACAACGTTACGTTCAGGCTAGCCTCTGTTCCACTAGCTTCTTTAACTCAATGCAATCTCTCATTCAGCCTTTCATTGGTGTTTCTGATAAAATGAAGCATGTTCCTGAGGTTTACTTTCCATATTCTAATATTCAGCTGCACTACAGTGGTTGCTATAAGACACTGAAACCCTTGTGATTTTAACAGTTAAAGGTAAACAACACTTTGTGAGCAAAAAGCTCAACAGCGCAGGTGCTTACGTCATTGTCACTTGGTTTCGTCCATATCCATTAAACTCACCAACGGTATCTTCTAATTTCTACTGTCTAAAACTTCTACAGCATTCACTCCTCTATCCTGCTGTTATTACATGACTGAGCTAGCCGCGACCCTTCCACTCACTCATAGACTTGCCTGTTCTGTCGAGCAGTGACGTTTAGCCCTGAACGTCTAGGGCTTGTGGAAAATGGTGTTCATTAAAGGTTGCTAAAAGCATAAATACTCAATAAACAATGACAAGTTCTGTACGAGGGTTGTATTTAGGTATTAGCGTAGTTAAAAATGTTAATGGGATTTTGAATGAGGGGTTTTTCTTACTTCTGGAACAGAACTCGAAAGTTGTGGTTTCACTCCGCCTAGTAGAAGTGGAGAGGAAGTATAAAGTAAAAAGTAAAGAGCAAAAGTCTAAACTTTGCTTTGAGAGTCAAAATAGGTTTTCTGTCACATCAAGATTATCACAGTGAGTTTTTCGTCTTGCCACTTCCAATCATGTTTATAAATATTTGCAGTTGTGGCTTATGCATTGTGGTGCATGGATGCATATCCAGTGTAACAGCAACAACAATTATCTCTAAATCAATTCCAGACCCGACCCGACCCATAATTAAATACAGGCTCAAGCTGCTGCTGGACAGTGAAGGCAAAAGCTTGGGGCACAATACTGTTGGGGCTCATAACGGTACGAGGTGACAAATGATAAAAAATAAATATAAATCCACGGATGTGCAGATTGCGGGGGCAGAAACACTCTCCATGTTTGCGGTAGATTATGAACCAATCCATGGCAGAGGATGGTGCTTCACGTGCTGATGTACTGCGGTGAGCGTATTGCCTCATTTCCGGTGGCCGGTGCTTCTGTGTTACTGGTTGTGTACTTTGCTGCTCCAGCTAAACTCAGTTAATTTTGTTATATTCTTCACTATAGCGGCTAATTAACCGCTATATACTTAAGCGTACACAAATTCTGCTTAAGCACTCATAGCTCTCTCCTGTTAGCAACTTTTCGCTAACCCCACAGCTGTTTACACACTGTTCAGTTGTTAGCTACTGTACTTTAGCTTAGCAGTTAGCGATGGCTTCTCTCTCTCCCTCTTCCTCTCCTTCTCTCTCCTGCTCGGTGTGTCAAATGTTCAGTTACTCCTCTGCCTCCTTTAGCGATAATGGTACGTATAACAAATGTAGTTTATTCACCTCAGGCTTAGTGAGTTAGAATCGCGGCTCCGCACCATAGAAAGTCAGTCAGCTGTAGTCAGCCAGCCCCCAGCCGGTGCGAGCCGACCAAAGGTAGCTTCTGCTACCCGTCTCCCGGCAACTCCTGAGCAGCCAGGAAACCAGGGAGGCTGGGTGACTGTCCGAAAGAAGCATAGTCCTAAACCAAAGCCCACGGTTCTCCACCGATCCGTTGACATTTCTAACAGCCTCTCTCCACTCAGCAACACACCCGCTGGGAAGCCAACTCTGATTTTTGGCAGTTCTATTCTGAGAAACGTGAAGTTAGTGACACCAGCGACCATAGTCAAATGCATCCCTGGGGCCAGAGCGGGCGACGTTGAATCCTATTTAAAACTGCTGGCTCAGGATAAGCGTAAATATGCTAAGATTGTTATTCACGTCGGCGGTAATGACACCCGATTACGCCAATCGGAGGTCATGAAAATTAATGTTGAATCGGTGTGTACATATGCAAAGACAATGTCGGACTCCGTAGTTTTCTCTGGGCCCCTACCAAANGGGAAACCAGGGAGGCTGGGTGACTGTCCGAAAGAAGCATAGCCCTAAACCAAAGCCCATGGTTCTCCACCGACCCGTTCATGTTTCAAACAGGTTTTCTCCACTCAGCGACACACCCGCTGAGAAACAAACTCTGATTACTGGCAGCTCTATTCTGAGAAATGCGAACTTAGCGACACCAGCGACCATAGTCAAATGCATCCCTGGGGCCAGAGTGGGCGACGTTGAATCCTATTTAAAACTGCTG
>LKNJ01007200.1:0-13413 GCA_002120245.1 Maccullochella peelii
ATTACAAATCTTGGTTTTCAGTTACAAATCTTGTGATACACATTTACAAATCTTATTGAGACTATATTCACTCCATATTTTTGTCAGGGTAGAAAAGCCCTCGAGACACTACTTCAGTCTTGTTGTGAGATGAACTATTTATTACAACAATTGTTGAATACAGATTTTGGTGGGGTTGTTGCTCTGCTCCCAGGATATGTACAGACAATAACTAGTAAGACACACTTCATACTTCTCCCTAGGTTTGTTATATTAAACCAGATAGGTGACAACATGAGTAAACAAATTTTGCATAACATAATGTCACAGAGAAAATGCAGTTGTGATGTCACAATAAATAAACAAAATACTAAACAAAATGTAAGACAATAATACACAAAATGCTATACAATATGACGTCCCAATGAATACACGAAATGTAAAAAGATAATAAGCTATATATACATAAAGAAAGGTAGTGCAACATGATATCACAATTACATTTAGTGCAACATATGGTCACAATAAATAAAAAAATGTAGGACATGTCAATGAATAAATCTAGTGTAGTACAATGTGATGTCACAATGAATACACAAAATGTTGTACATGATGTCACAATATATGAACAAAATGAAGTAAAATGTGATGTCAAAATGAAAAAACAAAATTTGGTACAACCTGATGTCACAATAAATAAACAAAATGTAGTACATGATGTCGCAATAAATAAACAAAATGTAGTACATGATGTTGCAATAAATAAACAAAAGGTAGTACCTGATGTCACAATAAATAAACAAAATGTAGTACAATGTGATGTCACAATAAATAAACGAAATGTAGTACATGATGTCACAATGAAAAAACAGAATGTAGTGCAACCTGATGTCACAATAAATAAACAAAATGTAGTACAATGTGATGTCACAATGAAAAAAACTAAATGCAGTACAATGTGATGTCACAATGAATAAACAAAATGTAGGACATGATGTCACAATGAATAAACCTAGTGTAATACAATGTGATGTCACAATGAAAAAACAACTCAGTGTCATAATTACAGTTGAATGAATAAATAAACATTACGACAACTCAATGTTAAATGTAGGGCATCTTGTATATTAAAGCCCCCTATATGTACAATATGAAAATGTCTGGCGCCCCCAGTAGTAGTATTAAAAAGACACAGTGGCAGACATGGATCTGACAATGAAGGGTTGAAAGTAACACATAGATTGCTCAAACTTTCAAAAACATATGCCATTAGAAACATATCAACAATGCTACAATCACATACAAATTCTACACATACAAGCTTTGAAATCTTTTATGTTTATATTTTAATGTTTTCATTTACAATTTCCTTCACATTTGCTTTTTGTCTGAAACACTCTCTATTCTCTGTCTTTATTCTTTTCTATCTCCAGTTTTTCTTCAGACCAGTGTAGTCTGTTGACCATTTTCCATTCTGTTGCTGTAATATAATAATGCACTCTTTTGTTGCCTTTGATTGTGGATTTAAATTGCAAACAAATTAAATATGAATTAAGTTTGAACCTGGGAGTGGGTGTCGGGAGAAGAGAGATCAGTGTTTTTCTCCCCGGCAATGTTTTTCTCTCCTGTTTGGCTGCAACGTAGTCCTCAGAAAAACTAGCAAAGACCTGAGAGAGGTTCAATTATAGGATTTCCATGTGGAGCCTCACTTAACATCACTCTGGGGAAGCAGAGAAACATGGAGTTGCACTTAATTTGGCAGTGGTGGAAGTCGTGACTGTATCATCTGGCTGTGATTGTTCCTGCAACCGTCAACCAGGGCAATGGTGTGAAAAACATGCAGCGACACTGATTGGGGTTGTTCTCTGCACTGAATTTGCTACTCTCCACAAAAAGCAAGTGGGGCAAGAGCTGAAAAGACTGTTGCATTATTATCAGTTCTGTGATGAAGGGATGTTTCTAGAAGGACTATGGTAGTCAGCTTTGCCCCAGCTAATGGCTTAAGTTGCTGCTCATTGTAGTTGCAATGAAAAAAGATACGTTTCTTTATTAATTTATTTCTACAGTTGCAACAGATTCATTTCATGAGACCAGATATAATTTAGGTTGATTTCACACTAGGTTTGATTGTTTGACTCTCAACCCAAGTGGGGCTATGTAAATGTATCTATATACTGTTTACTGTCCTTCCAATCCATGGTACATTTACATTATTCTTTCCTCATCAAAGTGCAGGTATTTGCTGCAGTTGGCAGGAAACTGCTTCCAGTTTTGACGTATGCATGTAAAATGGAGACCACTGTGAAGACAGGCAGAGCCAAATATGCACAACTGGAGAAGCACCAACATGAAGGACAGTAACAAAATAAGAAAAATGAATCCATGTCACCAGCTTTTAAGTAAAAAAATACATTCTGTAAGGATTGGGTTATAGTGGGGCCTTTAGCAGCTAAAAAGACAGGTATTTCCCTCTGCAGTTTGTAGATACCAAAAACAGAGTTACACAGAGTGAATACTGGACTTATATTTGCCAGATAGCCAAAAACACAACTCCAAATGAATGCTAATGTTGCTCTATAACTGCTGGATGTGTAAATGAGCAACTGTTCTCAACTGGTTAGCAACTCTCATATCATCTTAAAAGATGATGATATGTCAATTTTGTGTTCACAAATTGTTTCAGCTATCCCCAGGGCCCATTGGGTGTGGTTATAGGTGCAACATAGCACACTTTGGACCACACCCAACCATACCCATCACCTGTGGTCAAAGGTAAACTTGCCAGAGGTAACACATGAGAACTCATTTCAATCTATAGGCATAATAATTAAAAATAATCTGATGAGTAACAAAAACACAGTTATATTTACATTCAGTGTTGCTCAGTTACATGCACTGTGTTTAGTTTAGTTTATGAGGATCCCCATTAGGTACAGCACTGCAGCAGCTATTCTTCCTGGTCACTTGTATCCCTGAGGACTAACAAGCATGTTGAATGCATTTCCTTCATCATAAAACATTTGAAAAGCTGACATTTTTTTAATAATTTGAAACCTGCATTTTTAACATTTATTTTTGTAAACTACATTTCTACTAGGTTTCTTGGGGTTTAACTGCCACTAACTGTGGATCAGTGGAATAACGTGAAACTGTCAGCAGGAATGTGTAACTTGTTGCCCACCTTCATGTGCATCCTCGTGCATGTGTGCATGTGAATGGAAACAAAACAGGGACCCGGTCATAAAAACATCTCTCCGTAGTGCTACTCCACAGGGTACCTTTAAAATTTGAGGCTATTCAAATCTTTAGAGAGTCAAGTAACATAGCAGTCAAGTCACAAGTCGTCATTTTTGTGACTTAAGTCTGAGGTCTACAGCTCTGTAGAAGTGAACCTGTGTACTCAGAACCTGACTGCGCTCTATCCATCTGATCTTCACAGATAGGGTAGTGGGGACTTTGGCCTCTACTCCAGACACCATAGAGTACAAGTGTGTTGCTGACGAGAAACATTGAGTTTGAGCATGAAAGGCTGGAGATTGAAGAGTGAAGGACATAAGTCTGCTTCCACCCGACTCTCTCTCCCCACTCTCTTTTCCCTCCGCTCTGCTTTTTGTAAGTGCCCATTGTTGACTGAGGATTTGAAGCATGTGTTTGTGGCTGAGGTAGGCCTTTTAGATGTGCACAGTGCAGTGATGCACTTTAGAAATTCTCTCTGCTGCTGCTTTTTCTGATGTGGGTGGGGTTTTTTTCTGCTTTAGGTGGGCCACGCTTGATGGGTCAGCTATCAGCTCTGTGCAGCCCTGCACATAAGGCCTTTGATTCGCTACTCAAAGACACACATACACGCTCACGCTTACTCGCACACACTTGCATATAAACATGTACACCTCACAGAGCAAAGTGCAGTCACGCACACCTTTATACACAGTCTCCTTCTTCTTGCCCTTGACTATTCACTTGGGTTTTTGGAAACTCCAGCCTCCTCCTCAGCCTTGACACAAGCTTGCTTTAGGACAGAGAGAGGGTGCTCTCTCTATACATCAATACAAACTCAAATAATTTCAGTCTTGATGACAGATTAATGCCATGAGGAAAGGTGATTCTTAATGGAACAAAAGAGAAACAGAGTTCAGTGGATTGCTACAAATATTGCAGCAGGACTGAACTGATAGCACAGTGTTAGTGAAGCTACCTGCAGGCTCCTCTCTGCTCCAACTGGTCTTGTGTTAACATCTTATTGACACAGTGAGAAAGATATGGCAGCTCTCCTACCCTCACAGAAACACTGAGGAGAATGGGAAAACAGCATAACAAATTAAGGTTTCCTTGCAAAAGCTCAAGCACCGTTTTGGATTTAACTGAGCAGATCTGAATGGATTTGGAGAACTCGAGTAAATACACTGGACATACTGTACTGTTTGGAGCACACTCACTGAACTGGACTCACATCCTTGACTCTTACTGATACAACTTGTAGGTAACACTTCATGTAAACTTTTGAATAGTTACCAAGGAATAAGTAAGAAATGAAACGCGAGCTAACTGATAATTAATGACTCACTAATAAGTAGTAGGAGTGTCAGCAGGGGCAATTCCAGGATTTTTAAAATGAGGTTGCACGGGGGGGACCAAGAACCAGGTAGGGCGGGGGCATGAGAAATCAGAAATAAATACAGCATTGAAAATTGGCTGAGAACACATTGGGCATGATTTCCTGGCTCTTGTGTAGTGCCCTTGTGCCCTAATACAGGTTGTATTACAGCGTTTACCACTTTATCCTAGCCTGTTTGGGGAAAGTGATTGTGCCTTTAATCTTTAAATCAACAGGAAGAACCAATACAGTAATATTTGTCTATTTTCTATTTATGTGGTGGTGCACTATTGCTAAATAACGTGGGAAAGTCATACTCATAGGTTGTAGCTATTCACAAGTCTGCCAAAGTTACGTTAGCTGAGCTTAATATTATACTGGAACTCACGAGGGTCATCTTTACTAGGGCAATCGAGGCTTCAGTAGCCTTCAGCCGTTGATAGGCTACATCACTCATTGCTGTTGCTGTTATCTGAAGTCCACCTATGCATATTAATGTAGGGGCAACAGGTTGTTTGATCAATTGTAGGCTATCAGGAATTATCAGAAATGATATTAAAATAATAACTTTAACTAATATTAAAGTTCCTCGGGGCACCACCCTTAGCAGAGAACGACAACACCCCAGTCCACATATTTCAAAATATATAATTGAGTGTGTACATACCGTGAACAGAGACATGGTGTTGCAGAAAAAGTCTTGGTCATGTCTCTCCTCCGGTTTTGAAAAACGTGGTACTGTTGATTCTGCATCGCAAATCAAGCAGCTAATGACAGGTTGTAATCCAGTGGCGGTGGACATTGTGAGATTGACAGTACTCTAGCAAAATGGTATTGGGGGGGCACCAGGGGGGCAATCATCTTTTGGCGGACCACCCCGTGCCACCCTTTTATCATGTTATAACAAGAAACCTTTCTTGTAATAACAATATACTATCTATCTTGTTATAACTTGAAATGTTTCACTTTATAACGTGATAAATAGTATATTGTTATAACGTGAGAAGTTTGTATGTCGTAATAACGTGAAAGACATCTTGTTATAACAATAAACTTTTTTCTTTACCTGGCGTGAAAAAGAAAAACGGATGAGTATCACGTTATAATGTGAAACGTTTTGTTATAACAATAAGTTATCATGTTATAACGTAAAACATTTCATGTTATAACATGATAAATTGTATATTTTTACAAGAAAAGTTTCTTGTTTAACATGATAAGTTTGTATGTTGTAATAATGTGAAAATATCTTGTTATAACATGAAAGACATCTTGTTATAACAAACTCTCCATGTTATAACATGATACTGATGCGTTTTTCTCTTTCTGGAGTGGAAACAATACGCTGCCGTAGTTCCTTATTTATTCACTGGTAACTAGTAGAAAATTTTGTGTATCGAATTGTGTGTTAGCCAACTTGTAATGTAATGAGATCTTGATATGGGAGCCATTTGGAAAGACAATTATCAGTGCTCGGTTTACTTTGAATATTGCTTGTAAATACAGTATCATCTTAGCATTCCTAGTATGGTTCCTAGAACAGAACTAGTATTACCATGTTTATCAATTCTGCTTCGTATCCTAGAGTCCAATTTCTGCATGCAGTTCCCCCAAAATATAGATTTTATTTCCCTCCATGCAATTTATTCTCTTCAGCACAATTTCCAATGACAAACAGGCCTGAGAATGTAAATTCCATTCTGTTTTTGTTCATACATACAGTACACAGCCTAAATCTATTTTTCATTTACACCTTCACCTTACTTGCTCATCGTTTCTTTTTCTATGTTTTTTTTCAGCCTGCACAGTGATTTTTTTTTCGCCTCTCATTCAGGCGTGTTGCATAAAACCAATTTTCTGACAGGCGTGTAGGGATTACGGTGATAATGAAACAGCAATAGGCGAGGTGAATGTTAAAACAAGATAAGTGCAGACCCACAAAGTGAGTGGATGTTGTGTTGCTTAGGGAAACAAGGATTGTGTCCTGCTGGATTGATAGAGTATGTTGAACTGAATGCAGTTCTATACATACTGTATGTGAAAATATTAATTAAAGGTTTTCCAGTCCAGCATGCAGTCATTCCTCACATTCACACTGAATGATTCTCAGTGCATCCACACATCTATGAGCAATTCCACTGGAGAAGCTGGGATTTCAGTGCCTTGCACTAAGGCACTTCAGAATAGTTGGAGGAGACAGCTTTCTTCATTAATTTCACTTTCCAGATTTACCCAGCCAATTTTAACATGCAACCTTTCAGCTGCTCTAACCAACAAGTCAATTTCTCTTTTCCCAGGTTCACATGATATGTGTGATCCTCTCTGTGTGTCTAGGCAGGTACAGTACATATAAATAAATACATTTATTTTTGGCATCATTTGTTTATATCAATATATAATGTGGTTATATTGTGTACCTACAATATACAGTATATCTTTATGAATGCACTCCTAATTACCACGTTTCTATACACATCACAAGCTTTTTCACTTAAATTGGCCTGCTTTTTCCCATACTAAAATTCAAATATGCTTTATTATCTTGAATGTGGATGACGAATTATTGCCAATGCTAAATTACACATTACACATGCACACACACACACATACACACATTTTCCAAAATAAAAACATAACAAAACAAAAGAAAAAGATGAATAAATCATCACAAGAAGACAAAAATAGTAAGCAGACAAATAAGTTAAACAGAACAGGGTGGTCTCATGGGATACATATATTGTAGACAAGAGCTGGCTCCAGAGCTGATCATTTCCCCCAAAATATAAGGAAGTTCATCCTCAATGGTGTGTTGGGGGGTTTCTGGACATATAATTCTGGACTGACTAATCCTATTCTTAAAGAGGTCACTCCCAAACCTTTATTTTTCCAATTTGGATCTGTGGCCAATGTGGTGTTTTGTTCATGAAGGATCTTGGCATTGGTAGTCCCCATATCATAATAGCATAATACAATAATCATATTATAATAACATGTAAAAGAATAATACAATCCCAGGTGTTCACATGTGAATATTTTCATAAGTATAACAGAGCATCCGCATCATGTATACAGTATCATTACAGTTAGCTGTGACTTTATATGTCAGTCTAGTGTCAAGGACAGAAAAACTGCACATTTGAAGGATGAAGGCTGCAGTATGCTAATACATAAATACCATACCCTATTATGCAACTGCATCTCTGCAACAAACCTACAACGTCAGCGCTGACTTTTAAGTAATAATTCTTAACATTTTCATTACATAAAATCTGATTTTTGATGTATGTTCAACATTTTTTCAGCAATAACCATTCAATGTATTTACATTAAGTAATTACATCTCTATAGAGTCAGTGGTGGAGTCTGCCTTCCCTGCATGGGAATCAAATTTCTCGCCTGTGCTCAGAGGATTTACATGAGACCATGTATGCACACACTGGACCTGCAATAAGTGATTCTTCTAGCCTCTTGGGAGCACCGGAAACAACACTGACATATCATCACCTTTTAAGTTTACATGATGAACAAAAAGTTGCACACATCCAGTTATGAGCAACATTATCATTCCCATGGAGTCGTATTTCTGGCCACTTGAAAGTCCAATCGTCGCTCTCCTTTAGCTCTGTTTCTGGTTTCCACCAACTTCTGAGGGACAATCTGGCTCCACTGTGTTCACCAGCAAGTCTCTAACTGTGTCTGTCTGCTGTTTGCTGCTGAGCAGGGAGTGTACAGTGGGTTTTTACAGCTATTTTTTGATGAAAACAGCTGTTGCTGGAAATGACAAGAGCAGTGAGAGTGAATCAGATGCAATGTATGTCCATTCCAACAGTTTTCCAGTTTATTCATACTGTGCAAACATAACACCCATACCAACAAACTATTACATACATCTTTACAGCCCATGTATCAATATTGCAATAGCACAGAGCCCTACTGGTGCCATGAGTACTTTTCTTTTTTTGATTTGTGCACACGAATGAGAACTACCCCCCTCTAAGTTAGTGTAGCAGTAGGAACTGAAGTTACAGGTTGCTTGCCACTGTGTTTTGGTACTGAGAAATACTGAACTCATTACTTTCTATTAACATTGTTAAGTTACCGCATTGATTCCATTTGTCCTTGTCTCCGCAACGCTTTTATAGTTGTGATGCTGAACAGAAAAAACTCTACCATTTCATCTATTTCATGAGACAGATGCGTAGGAAAGGGACGAGTAGATAAAAAATTGAAAGAAGAAAACTCCCGCACACTGTCTCACTTGCAAAAATAACAATTTATTGCGAAGTTTTGGTGCTATACCAGGCAAATGGTTTGTGACAATGAGAAGCTCTCCTAAATATGGAGTGGCTGTAAGTCTGCACTCAATCACATTCCCCACGTGCCATAAATACCAAACATCAGTTTACTATAAAAATCAACAATATCATACATGGAGCTAGAAAAACAAAACAGTCTGTATAGTATCAGTCACTGAATGGGGAGCTGGCTATAAAATGAATGCTTACAGCCCCCAAGGCTAAACTGCATTCTCTAAAAGATACACTCCCAAAAACTGCAGGTATAACAGGATCCATTTACATGGCAAGTGAAAAGTCAGCATCAATAGATAAATAGGACCCTTCATAATAAATACAACAAGGCCTCACAGAAGTCCAATAGGCAAACATTACATCAGTGTATATAGATGTTAAGTAACAATAATCAAATTTACTATCTATCCTATCAAGCCTGCAGACATTAAATTAAGTAAGTCTTCAAATAGATCCTATAAGCCCCAAGAGGTAATTGCCAAATTGTCAAAAAATGCTAATATATTATATATATTTGTGGATGAACCTGAAGTAGATTTACTTAGAACCCTCCACAATACTAAATACAATATATAAATACAATAGACATCAAGGCCTAAAAAAATTCATGCAGTGGTTGTGATGCTACACTGGAGATATACAGACATACTTTAGATTTTGCCTGCTCAACAACAATTTGTTATCTTTGACATCCCTTAAACATATGTTAGATAATATTGTGCTCATGAATAATAATAGCACAAATTATGTCAAGAACTAGTTTTTTTTTTTCTTTTCTGTCCTGGCTGTGGCATCGTTAGGCCTGTTCATTCTTCAGCCCTGAATATTTTGAGCCAAGCCCCTCATATTTCTGCTCTTGGTCATTTTAACGTGACAGAGCGGAACTTTACTTCTCGGAGGTAGAGTAATAAAACGTTTCACATGACAAGATGCAAGCAGGCAGGCAGACGCCATGCAGAGCGAGTGATGCTGCTGTGTGTCTGGCTTTTCTCCACATTTCAGCGCAGAGGTTGGTTCATAATAAAGCTTACAGATTTTGGTGTTGTTATTGTGTTTTGGGACTTGATGGTCGGAAAAGAGAGATAAAGATCTGCTTTTCATTGTTCTTGTTTGTCAATACAGAACATCTAGCCCCAACCCCACCCCCACCCCCTGAAAGATAAAACCCCAGACGATCGTGGGTCAGCCCTAGATCTCGCCTCTGCCACCTGGGTTCCGTAAAATAACAGTCAACATCACAAATATACTTTAGGAGTCAGTATACAGTCTACTACTATCTTGGCTTCCTGTGCAGAGTAGCATAAGGGACATATTATTTTACATTATATCCTGAAACTATCACAAGTTCAAAGAAAGATTTGATTTTCTTTCTTTTCAAGATCTCCCTCATTATTTGTGCAACTAAGCAAGGTTGCTCTTGTCTTTGTGAAGGCAGACTTTACAAGCTCTCCAGTCTTGACCTTGAGCAGGCCGCTCCTCTGTTCAGGCGACCTTCTGCCCATCTGCATTCATACTGTCCATGAAGCAATGATTACCAGGCTGTCCTGAGGAAAAAAGGAATAAAACAGAGAGAGAGAGAGAACTCGTCTCGTTTGGTCGCTGTGACACAATGTTTCACATTTCCTTTCAAACAGCCCGGCTAATCTTGAGCCTCTCTCTTTTGTGTTTGTAGCCAAGGCTTTTGTGTGACAGCAGCTTCAGCTACAGGGCGACTCAAGGACAGGGCATTTTGCAGTTTTTCTTTTATGCACAAAGAGAAGGCCATGCTCACCTTATGCTGTCTCTATTGCTACTCCATTAGAATGTACGCTGGGTGCAAACTATTTGTTCAACTGCAAAAACCCACAACATAAAAGCTCTTCAACACTGACAGTATGAAAACCTGTGAGGAGAGAATATTGTTATTATTTAATGTTTTGCCAAGTGAAATAAAGCTATAATGTCATTCAATTCACTGTAGCACCTTTTTCTCTTATACAGTAGGTGCTATTTCTGTGTGCAATATTAATATACACTACTGTTTGTATAGAATATAGAGCCCTATTTTCATGGTGGAGCAATGACCAGGGCAAGCAGTGCTCCAACTGTTTGGAATTTTCCTGACCTTGAAATTTGCTTTGCTCATATTATGGAACCACGTCTGTTTCTGGTGCTGTCACTGCCGCAGCAGCAGCCTGTGCCCGCTGAGCCGCAGCTGCTTTCTGTGTCCCTGGTTCTGTCAACTCTCCAACCTTCAGGGGTCTCCAGGCTGCCGGATTCCCTTCCTGACGTGCGGCCTCCTGCTCGTCCTCCAGAGCGGCTCCCTCTACAGCGCCAGCCTCCACCCACCCTGCTTGACGTTCTTGACCAGCCTGGAGGGACGTCTGGAATCCGTTCCTTGAGGGGGGGGTACTGTCACGTCCCGTAATTTTTGTCTGGTTCCTGTTTTATTTATAAGTATAGTCTGTTCAGTTCCTGTTCCAGTTCCCTTGTGTCTCCTCTAGCTTTGATTATCTACACCTGTTCCCCAGTACACACCTGCCCCTGATTCCTTTGTCAGCTTCTTCCCTACTTATACCGGTCCCTTTCCTTTGTTCCTGGTCAGTTCATTGTACTGTGTTGCGTGAGTTCCGTGAGTTTTGCACCGTGTGTGTTCTGTATTGGTTACTGTGTAGTGTGTGATCTGTTTTCCATGTGCTTTGTACTAAGTTGGATTCTTCCTCGTGCTTCTGTTCCCCTAACCTGGACTTACCTGCTTGGTTGCCTGTACCTGGTAGTAAGTGAAAATAAATCTTTGAAACTTCTTAAGCCTCTGTGTCTGTCCGCGCTTGGGTCCTTCTCTGGCTGCCCCGTAACAGGTGCAATGTCACTCCACTGCCACTTTGGTGATTTTATCAACAAGCGCAAACTAAATACTTGGATCAACACAAATAATGAAATATTACTTAAAATATAAATAAATCATGCTAATTAAACACTCTCCAAACAGTTGAAACCTTCAAATCTGCGTTAAAATTATCTATAATAATCTGTATTGATCTATAAATTAATATGGATGATTCTTACAGTATCCATTGTCCACAGCTGCTTCATACTGTATGAAAAGCTTCTCCTTCAGTTCGTTAAATCCCTGCAGCCATATGAACACATTTGTTGATTAATCTGCAGCCAGATTGCAGTGCCATCACACACGGCTGTTCAGTGTGTTTACATTGATTAAATTACATGCAAATGACGCCAGGCTGCTACAAAATAACCACTGTGGACACATTGGTCGGTCAGTTATGACTCAGTATTCTCCTGTTTATGTGCGAGGCGTTGGATTATCGGGGCTCATTAACCCCATGTGTCATTGCTTTCTTTTTAGATAAAGTGGTGTGTCTTTTTTTTTCTTCAGATACATCACAGTGCAAACACTGCTGTCATGTCAGTTATGATATGTCACCACTTACGGCGGCTGTGGCTCAGGAGGTAGAGCGGGTTGTTCTTCGATCCTGGTGTTGGCAGTTCGATCCTCCTATCCACATGTCGAAGTGTCCTTGGGCAAAACACTGAACCCTAAGTTGCTCCCAATGGAGGCCAGCACCTTGCATGGCAGCTTCGTCTTCATTGGTGTGTGTGTGAATGGGTGAATGAGACCAATCTGTAAAGCACTTTGGGTACCGTTAAGGTGGAAAAGCGCTATATAAGTGAAGTCCATTTACAGTGTGAGACACAATAGAATTGTGACTGAAATAGCTTTGGATTGATTGCTCATATAAACAGCATATTTTCATTTTTTATTTCTATTGTCATTGTGCAGCACTACAACTAGTGCCGTGTGTGCACATCACCCTAATCTACACCATAGACTGTATATAAAGATCCTCCCACTGTACAAAAATTAAGCCAAAATATCCTGGATACGCTAGTGACGTCATTTGGAGCCAGAGTCTGTGCAGTAGTGATTTGTGGTGGAGCCACGGTATTGAGTTCCCCCCCATTTACCTGTCTGAACCAATCGCGAGCACACTCACAGTTGTCAGTCATGATGTCTCAGCCCCTTTTTATAGCATCAAATAACTAATTAAAACCAAACTTATCAGAAAAACGAACACTTGAACAAACATCAGTGTGGTAAAAACTACCTAAAATGACAGAAACCATCTTTGGGAACATTTTATTTGTCAAATTTTTCAGTTTGGCCCATGTCCCATCCACTAACATGGAGATGGTGGGGTTTATGACCTATACTGCAGACAGCCACCAGGGGGTGATCTAGATGTTTCAGCTAAATTTTTGGGGAAAAACAGCGGGTGCACTTGGAAACGCCCACACAGTGAGTGTGCTACTAGGCCAGACCTGGGCCACATCCGGCCCGCGTGAGGGTGAGGTCAATCAGAACATGAATGAAAAAATATTATATAATATAATTTATGCCGGCCGTGCTATACAATTGTGTTGCTTTTTTTTGAAAACTGTGCCGTTTTTTTAATTCACGTGCGTATTATACATCCATGACTTGCGTGCGTGACAGACACAAGTGATGCTGGCCAGCTAGCCCTCAAAATGTCA
>LKNJ01007201.1:16073-41112 GCA_002120245.1 Maccullochella peelii
CCAGCCGCAGAGCTACCAGCCGCAGAGCTACCAGCCGCAGAGCTACCAGCCCCAGCCCCAGGTGCCGAGCTACCAGCCCAAGCCCCAGCCGCCGAGCTACCAGCCCAAGCCCCAGCCGCCGAGCTACCAGCCCAAGCCCCAGGTGCCGAGCTACCAGCCCGGCAGCAATTTTGTCTCTTGTCCTCCTGCCCGGACAGAAGCTGCACGGAGGATTCAATGGGGTGGGTTTACTTAACGTTTTTCTTTTAGTTAATTTCGAAGTTGATTAGTTCTGACGGCATTGTGATTTTTGACTGTTAGAATAAGTGGGACTCTTGTCAACTATGGAAAAGGAAACTTTGGCTACAACCCCAACTAGAGCTTAAGGCATAGATTGAAGGGGTAAGTGTAGTTCATTATGCTACTGCAATTTAAGGTTAAACCCACTGAGTACCATTGACTTCTCCTGTCATTTCAGATATCTCGGAGGCATTTCAACTGATGGGTCTTGTTGAGTTTATGCTTATACCATCTTTAAAGAAATAAAATGCATTGTGAAGTGCACTGGTCTGGAACTTTAACTTATTTACTACTTAAGCTTTGGGGCCTTCAAAAGTAGCCTATAAAATCAACAAAGCTTGAAGGTAGCCTACACTGTGGAGCGTGTACCCACTTTGGTTTTCTCGTGCATGCGAGGATGCCGTCACCGTATTAACATAATTGCAGCAATGTGCCAGCAACGGGGTAGTGAAAAAATAATAAATTATGCATGATTTTTAAAAATGGCGGCTTTGCAAATATTTTAAGAGGCACTAAACTCATGATGTACCCATTGCGTTTCAGTGTGCAACATTGAACATAAACTGGACTGTCTCAAAATGTATTTTCTTTTGGCATACACATGGGCCAGCAGCAGGCATGCTAGGCATCTCACTGCACACTCTAGACACCAGGATGGTAGATCCAGGTATGGGAAGCATACTGTATATTTGGGTTACAACTTTGGTCTTGTTGTACCAATTTGGACACACCAGAGCTCATGTTTCTGTAGGACTTCTTGCCCCTCATGGTTTCCTTTGGCACAGCTGACATCAAAAATATTAATTTGTACTTCAAGCATAGTGGTTTTAAGCATGATTTTAACATTTCTGACATCATTCTGTTTTTTTTGTTTTGTCTTGAGTTGAAAGTCTCTTGAGAAGAAAATATTAGGATTTGAAAAGATGCCCACATGTCCTTGAAACATAACAGGGTTGTTTTAATGGTAGGAGTTTGTATGAAACATAAGATAACATAGGCGATATAAAGTGTTTCATGTGTGCGGAGTATCCCAAATGCCTACTTCCACTGCAGTCATTGAATGCAGCATAAGAGCCGCCCAGCTCTACCGGATTTCAGCCGGTACTTAGTCGGTCTTTGCCAGTGACAGTCATCTCTTAAACCCTGAGGACCCCCTGAAATTGCCCACCTGGCTCACACCTGTACATTTTTTTAAATGTATGACACGGAGTGATGAAGCGTAAAGTAAACGACATTTAGGAGTAGTCTAAATGACTGCTGTGCAACAGGCAACTGGCTGCAAACTCATTGAAGGCTCATCGGCTTTGGAGGAACTGTTGCACAAAATCCCGCTGCGATGTCCCTGCTGTGTGTCAGAGGTAAGGTCTTACTTCATAGCTGCAGGTTGTTGTCGCTTTTAAAAAAATAATGAAATTAATAAAGAAACGAAAGAATAGTAAAAATAAAATAAAAAAACGAAGAAAAACAGCTGTTCTGCTGGCATAAATGAGTTAATCCTGTACAAGATTTTAGGGGTTCTGTACAAATATCATAGCAAAAATATAAAATTATAGTATCACAGCAGGGATAAAGAATGTAAGTATACAACTTCAAGCAGGCTGGATAGAAAATCTAAAGGGGAATATTATGTAGGCTAATATGCATGTTGATGAAATCTTATCGGCCTCATTCCACCACTAATATGAAGGATCCTGTTAATTAGTGAAGATGCATACAATGAACAAACTTTAGAGTTTTTCAACCGCTTCTCTTAAGATATGCAGTAACGTGTGATTTAAACCCCATGTGGCCAGTGACCATTAGAGTGTATTTACCCCTGACTGTGTTACATTCAGTGGCCTGAATGGGGTCGTGATGGAAATTATAACAAGTGGTCGATGGGAAACACACTAAATAACTCTTTGAACACATGCACAGTTGAGATGCTGATCACAGTTATACCAAGAACTAAGACTTTTACCTGTGTGTGTGCTCTTTCATAATAAGGGCATTTGGAGTGTGTATTTAATTGAAATTGGAAGGGTTAGATCAATGCATTTCTTTACATTAGTGTTACTGGCCTCTTAACTGTTAAATATATGATATTGTAGGGCCATGTCCTTTTTCTTGGGGAATTCGTCTTACTGAGTTTTAGAAAATTTAGACTTGAATACTTAAATCAACCCTAATATTGTTTAAATAGAATATGAATATCAGCTGATAAGTTATCGGATTTTTTTTCTTTTTAAACAGAATTTTATTGGTTTTCAATGGGAACAAGAGTTCCCATCTTATCAATAACACACAGATGGAAATGAAGAAAATAAATTAAGAACAATAAAAAATACAATAGAAATAATAAAATAGTTCCATCCATCCATCCTCAATAGAGAAATCCCCCATCTGACCGCCCCCCTCCCTCACCTTGACATTACACACAGAAGCTTTCCTCCATATTGATCTGCATACAGACACATTATTAACTAGTGTAGCCGTAAATGTTATCAGAATTTTAAACAAAAAGAATCCAGTATCAGTCAGGCTAGAGAGATAGAGACTTATTTACAAGAGGCCGTGTAGTGATTGGGTCCAGGCAGGGTCACGTGTGAGAATGTGTGAGCATGAAGTAAAGCTGAGCTGTTAGAGAAAAGGATTTTGATATAATGATTATATGATTCCTCCATGAGCAGCTGTACAGTCGTTTTCCTTTTATCTGAAGCTACACAACCGAATTCTTCTACTTCTTTTATGCCACGAATGAAGCTGAAGGCTCTCAGCTGTAAATGTTTAGTGGGTAAAATTGGATTCATAACATAAGTACAAATTTCTAATTTCTAATTTATTTTTATATTCATAACTTATAATTGTCAAAATGTTGGCTATTTAAGGGTTTGAAACTAGGTTGTAATATGCTGAAGCAACAGTAAGTTTTACTTACGTTTCTGGTTGACATTTGTGGCATTGGGCCCTTTATGTGTGCTGGACAACAGTGGCCCCTGTAAAGTAATGCAGAGGCTCACAGGAATCTGTAAAGCTCCACTAGGACATTTTTAATGACATTTTGATTATCAAAGTAGGAAAAAATCCACGGTTAAAACCCCCCGAATTAGCCTTTAAGATGCTGCTAGACCTTAATAAATATTATTTATTTCAGAGGAAAGTTTTGGTGTCTCCTCATCTTCTTACAAATTCTTTCCCGCCCTGACAACAGTACGGTTCTGGGGGAAACAAGAGCCGTTCATATTGAATAATGGATAAAAAAATCTTCTGAAATATAGATATCAACCAGTGGAACCCATGAAGAGAGATGCAGTAAGTGGCAGTGAGGTGAAATTGAATGAGATATTGCTTCCTCCTGCCACAAGTACCACCGAGGTGCCCTTAAGCAAGACACTTTATCTGCAGCTGTTCAAGTGAAGCTGAGCAGCTCAGTGCGCTAGAGAGCAGGAGACTGCAGGTGTGTAACTGAAAGAATAAAGAATAAGAAACAAGTTGTTGGTGAAAACTAGCATGTGCGTACAGACAGATAAAGTTTAGTTCATTAAAGGTACAAAATAACAGATGCATCCCACACTGCCACCAGTTTATTTAACATTTTGGCTCCTTTCCAGATTACAAATTGCTCCTCTTTCACAGACATGCTGATTGATTTTCACACCATCAAACTATTGTCTGGCTATCTCTAACTCTCAGCCTCTAGCGTATTGTTTCTCACTGATCGTTTTTGACCATTTCTCATCTTGTGGGTGTGAGTGCTGCCTGAGGCTGGAACCACCACCACCACCACCAAACTCGTCTATTACAAAATGATGAGAATAGGGGTGAGGTCGGAGGGGATGGAGGGGATGGAGGAGGTGCAGCGCAGCTGGGTCGCAGTGGGCTCAGCCAAGTGGAATTATAAAAAAAGACCCTCATTTTGTTTCATAGCTTGCACAGAGATTGGTGGGGAGAGTGGCTCATGTTCACCTGTATCAGTAAAACCTTGAGTGGCTCGAAGCAGACTGTTCCTGAGTCTTGCTGCATTCATCAGAGTTAGAGACGTAGAGCTCGAGGTGGACGATGCAACCCAAAATCTACAGTAATACAATTTGTCACATTTGTACTGTATGGCAGTACAGGGGTACTTCTGCATTTACCAGGTGTACGTGGAAAACTGTGAAGCTCAGCTAATTCATGCTAACACATATTTGTGTTTAGGAGAAAAAAATCAACACACAAGTAAGATTACAAATTTGTGTGAAGCTGATCTTTATAGTTATTGTAAGACATGCCTCAGTTTTCCACCAACCTGAGTCAAGGGTAAGTTGATTAAGGCTGCAGAAAGATTAGACAACAAAAAGCTAAAATTAAAGATGCTGTAAAAGGTTGAAACAGCCAGTTTCTGTCACTCCAAATGGCAGTAGTAAATGCAAACTTGGCCAAAACTACTCAAAAATACTATTGAACAATACCATAGAGCCATTCATTCTATCAAAGGGGTATGATAAAGGGGTACTAAGGCCCATCTGATGGGCTGTGGGGGTACGTCGGACAAAAAAGGTTGGGAACCACTGCTGTATGGGAATTGCCACTGGGTGCTTTTAAAGCTGTTTCAGTGTTGACTTTGGCAGAATCTTTTACACCACGATGGACTTTTTCCAGAATTTTGATGATGTTATTATTTATGACCATACATGTTCACTACTTTTGATTTTGGTCGACTTTGTTAAGTTGTAGCTTAACACACTTGCCCTGTGGAGTTTTTGATCTCTAGTAGGGCTATGCAGTCTTTTTACGAGGGGGTCCCCGTTTATTTGGTCGCACGTGCATGATATGGCTCTTATACAACTTGTGAGGGTGTACTTTTGTGATATGTGAAGTCGAATACACATCCCAAGTCAAAAATGCATCTGGCTTTCGTGTGGTTCAAGTCGTAAGAACACTGTTGCTAGTTGACTGACGATAAAAAAATAGACATTGCCTTGTTGCTTTTTCTAAAATAGCAAATGATTTTGTGTTTCCTGCATGTTATTGTCATACCGGGAACAGGAACATGCTGGGCAGCTGTAGCTCAGTTGGTAGAGTGGGCTGCTCAGTAATTGTAGGTTTTGTGATTTGATTCTCAGCTCTTTCTGTCCACCTGTTGAGTTGTGCTTGAGCCCCAAATACCTCTCAATGTCTGGGCATGTGGAGGAGAAAAATGTTAGCTGTTAAAAAATGACTCTCATTGGCTCAACATTTTTGAAAATAGAAATACTTTTTTAGTTTAGTTTTCTGCGTACAAAGGCGTTCATACCACATCAGTGGGTTTTTCAAATAGGTCATTTTTTTGTGAACACGATAAACACGACCTGGCTTGAAGGCACCAACTACGTTTCCTGTTTCAGTGTAAACCCTGGCCAAAGAGTAGAGTTACTTAACTTTACTCTCACATGAGCCATATCCTTGACCCTTCTTGTTATCATGTCCCTACATACGTCACGGTATTGTCTCGCTTCTTCTCTGTTTTGTTTTGTGTAGGGTTTTGCACTGCTTTTGTTGTTTTCAGGTCATGATTTCTGCCTAAGTGCGTTAACATGCACTTAAGTAACCAGGTTACTCAGAGAACCCAGTTTACGCGTGTAATCGGAGAACACGTTTACATGCACTGTAGTAACCTGGTTACTGTAAAACTTCATACGTGCAGCAGGTCAGTAATCAGATTTCACCCTACCCCCGACCTTATTCTGGATCCATGGCTTACTGATTTTAACTGTAGTAGTGACAGAAGATGCTGCTTCCAGAGTTGTTTTTTTATTATTTTTATTTTTTGGTGTAACGTGTAATAAAGGTAACACAGCCTATTAAGTCTAAATTAGCCTATCAACATTACTAATAGGTCTAACCTGTGCACAAGTGGTGCAAAGTTTGACAGTTTTTTCTCTTGCCGATCTACCTGATATAAAGTGTATTGAAAATTTCCAGAGATAGTTTTGTATCCCCTCATCCTCCTGACCAATGACAAAGCTGGTTGACCAAAGCCAGAGTTTTTGTTTTTAACCCTGGCGTAGCAGATGTGTCCCCTGATTAAAGGAACCCAGACCTTCCGTCTCACTGAGGGAAACCAGAAGAGAGGCATCCTTGTTTCTTGAGAGCTGTGATACTTTTCAGAGTCTATTTTCCTCCTTCCTTGTCCTTGTTGTATCGAGGGCCCTTTAGAGCCCGCACGGTGGCTGGCAGTCCTCTGAAGAGAGTGAATGGCTGCAGAATGAAAAGCCGAGGATGGGAGGACACAGTCTCTGACAGCTCCGTCAGTACCCACACTCAAGCTATTTCTAGATGGCAATTAGCAGTAGAATAAATGCATACATAATAATGTAATGGTATTGAATAATTTGCAGTGTTGAGTCAGGCTACTGTGAAGAAGTAGCATTAGGAGAAATTATACTGCAATAATGGGAGATAAATAAATGCAGGTGGACTGCTGGTCATGTCGAGATAGCAGCGAAGGAGTCGATCTCTTCTTCATTTGTGCAGGTCAGCACAAAAACTCGAGCTTGTGTCGTTTTTATTTTGTAATGCAAGATAAAGGCCCGGTGTGGATTCATAAAGGTAATAACTGAAAGCATTTTGTAGGCCACCAGATGCCATAGGTAAGGAGAGTAGGTGAGGACAGACCAGATCAGCAAACACACCGCCGGCACACTGTGGTGGAATGAGAGGGACACAAGTAAAGCTTCAGCGGCCGTCTGGGGAGAGGAAGAGGTGGGGTGGGGACAGAGGGGGAATAATCCCCTGGCCATCTGCTGCTTTTGCTGTCCTGTGTGTGTTTATGCTTGTGTGTGTGTGTGTGTGTTGGGCTGTGACTCACGTGGGACAGGGAATTCACTCCCTTCTTCTCATTCCCTCCTTTTTCATGATAATGCTACTTCCTGATATCAGACTCGCCTGCCTCCGACAGCCTTTCCATAGGCCTACACTTAATCTTTGCTGCTCGCCACTTTGCTGACTTTTTCCTCCAGAATGCTCAAAGTGCTCCTCTCCTGGGCATCTTTGAAATGAGGATAAATAAACAGAATTTTACAGATAAATACAGACAAATGCACTTTGTGTTTAGTGCTAATTAGAAAATGTTAGCATGCTAACACGCTAAACCAGTATGGTGACGACGGTAAACGTCTTAGCATCAGAATCTTAGCATTGTCAATGTGAGCTGGGTTAGCATGCTGACGTTAGCATTTAGCTCAAACTCAGACAGAGCCGCTAGCATGGCTGCAGACTCCTGCTGTAGTCTCATTATCTCCTCAGTGCAGTGCAGCTCTATCAGCACCTGTTAGTCTGTTGTGCACAGAGTCAGACAGATACTTAATATATGAGGCTGATATTGATATTTTAGAGTAAAAAGTGCCTCTGACGGATTTCTTTTTCACAAATAATGCTGGCAATAATCTCTGAGACCTGGTTATTAAAGTTTAAGATATGCATGTATGTTAAGATAATGTATTTTTTTAAACTTAAATTTTAGTATCGATTGTTGCAAACTACCACGTGTTATAATGTGGCATTATTCATTGGTGGATATGTACTGTACTATTTTGCACATATTTATTAAGTTGTGTAGGCTACATTTATTTTATAAAATATGTTGTTTTATTAGCGTTATTGTATTAGTTTGTGTCTTGTATTGTTTTGTCTGTATTTTCTTGTTGAGTTCTGAGTTTTGTGTTTTTTATGTATGTACCTGTTGTTGAATCTGTGTGTTGCTGAGTTTTATGTATTTTAAAGGCCCATCTAGGGACGGGCTTTGCAAATTAGCTTAGGCTATAAATGCTGTGGTGTGTGGCACTGGTATATGCTACATATGCTAAAAGGACATATAAAACTGACAAACTGAAACTAGTGAATTTTTTGACATTTTTGCTTAAAAAAATGAGCTGTTGCAAAATAGCTTCTAATTAATTTTCTGTTGACTGTTTGATTTGCTGGCTAACTGCTTCAGCTATAGTGGTAAACCAAAGATGAAGTATTGATCAAATGTAGCTCACTGTTGTGTAGCACTGCTGTTTGTTACACCCTTATTTGTAGTGGGCAACAAAGTGATTTTGGTTACGCTAAATGTAATGTAAGCAAATGTCACTGTTTGAGAGTTAGTAGGCACGCAGTTCTTTATGAAACCCTATCCCTGGACCCCCTCCTAGTAGATCACTCTTGGTCTTCTTGAGGCGTCTCTAATTGGCTCATTATCGCAGTGAAGACGGGGCACAGTAGGGGGAGAAATCTCTGTTAATTTGCGATTATGCAAGGTGATGTGAGGTACACATGCTACTGTGTATTATTAACACCCTGAGACAGTGAGATGGAGGACAATCATCAGGAAAGTAAGCCTGTTGGCTATCCTAAGGGTTTATTTCCTTAAATTCTTTCTTTCAGAATGTTTAGGACTCAAATGTCTCATAAACGAATGAACGTATCAACAGATTACTAAATGAATGTTGTCCACAGCCAACCATCAATCCAGCAAGTACAGCGGCCATCATTTTACGAAAGAACTTGAGAGCAAATTCACATTATTATTTTACAAGGACAGAAGAATGTTGTTAAATTAAAGAGTTGTATTCAAGTACAACTAAGTCAGAACCAACATAGACAAGAGGTCCTTAACATGCTCAGCAAAAACAGAAATCGAACATTTATAATTAGACGAAAACAAACTCCGTCTGCTGATGAAGATTGTGTGACATGATTGAAAGTCCCAGAACAGCTACTAAATGGACCTCGTGGATAATTCACTCGGAACCTCAGTTTGACTCCTGATGGAGAACCTGACCTTAAACGAGTTGGTGTGACATCATGACATCATGGTGTATAGAAAGTATCTTAACACTTAAATACACCAGTGATGATGAGAAAATTAGGCTGTAACTAATTGTTGTGGTGAAAATATTTGTTAAAAAATGTATAATTTTTCATGAATTTATTCTACCTTTTCAAGCAAGCATGACTTCATAATGTAGAAACATGACAAATTTTTATCAGTTTGATGCTCAGGTTAGTCGTTTGCCCTATTGTGGTACCTGTTTTTACTTGTTACTTTTTTGGGGGGTGCATTTTTTGGGTTTGGGTAACTATTAGGACAAAAGGAGTCTTTCAGTCTAAGACCAGAATGAGACCAAGAAAAGACCAAGCCCATCAAAAGTGGTAGTTGAGATTGGTCTTGGTCTAGTGCTACAACATCATTCAATAGATCCAGAACGATGCTGGATTTTTGAGGCTGATACCGATATTGATATTTCAGCTGATATAAATCTTTTAACAAAAACACATAATGTAAGAAAAGATATGCACTGCGGAGGACATTTTTAAGTTGAAAAATAAACTTCGGATACAATATGTAATGGCGACACTGTTTTTGAATGACCTACAACGTATCTTTGGATTTCTGTACTGCAATTTATTTATTTAACTGTGTTTATTGTCTTTTTTGTACAATTATAGTTACAATCGTACAGTACATACAAATCTCTACACACATACATATGCACACACATATATACAGTATAATAATAATCAATTTCCAGTGTCCCTTCTTGACCTGTATTATATTGTTTGTAGTTTATTATTATTATTAGTCTATTATTTTTAATATAATAAGCCATATATTCTGTTGAGAGTATATTCAGTAGAGATTGTGCATATGGGAAATGTGCATTTTAAAATCCATCCACCATTACAAACAGCATGTTACGTAACTGTACTGCAATTTTATGTAATTATCCACCAACATATATGTCAATACCAATATATCTGCAAGAAGCTAATTTCAGCAGATGTGTCTTCCACCATTCAGTTCAGTATACACAACATGTTTCAGCCACATGCCTTCAACACATGCCTTAGGCTTTAGCATGCTTGTTGGTGTTAGTAGTATCATACTGTTTATTTATTTATTTTTTATTTTGAAAGTTGTGAACTGTATGACACCACAATTAGGAACCAGACTGTCTACATAACTTAAAGGGTCAAAGGATGGATTATAGCATGGATGCATATGCAAGATGCTCAAACACACCTCAGCCAGTTTATACTGACCAACACACACATGCACACACATACGTGTACGGACACAAAGACACGGGGCCAGATCCACAATGATTGTGTTTATTAGGCTGGCTTGGCGAGGTCTGCAGGGGCTGTCGTTTAATGGAAGTGAGAGGGTGTTAATGACATGGCCACCAGGTTGCCAACCTCCACACACTCAAACCCACCGTGAGTTGAAGGACTAGAACTAAAAATAGACCCAGCGTCTGGCCTCTTGTAATGACACTGCTCCAGTCCACGCCTGTCTGCCTGCTGAGCGTGTCTGATCTGCTGCTCCTGTTCAGCTGATTTGTTTTAGGTGTTAGGGGCCCCGAGAGAAATGAACAAGTGAAGAACACAAGATTAAAGTTCTGCTTGATAAGTAATGTTTTACATTTTTAAGACCTGCAGGGAAATTGTCTTTTCCCTTGCACACCTACTGTACGTGGCGATGAAGAGGTTAACGGTCAACATCAGAACAGCTGGTAGGGATTCAGTGACTTGCACAAGGACACCTCAGCAGCATCAAGTTTTAAAACCCCAGCAGGTAGTGTGCCACCACTTACCACTGTAATGAAGACATCTCCAAAATCTTTATAGATTCTTTTATTTTGCTTGTTCAGAATATTCTATCTGGTGTAGAGGAAAGCAGAGGGGTGGACTCGAGTCACATGACTGGGACTCGAGTCAGACTTGAGTCACAAATTTGATGACTTTAGACTCGACTTGCGACACCAATGACTCGTGACTTCACTTGGACTTGAGCCTTTTGACTTAAAAAGTATGTTATATATTAAACATACAAACTTCATTCTGTTGTGGTACTGGTTAATAGTGCTATATGCAATGAAAGTGCAATTCAATACTACTTTTTTATGATTAAGTTCAATTCAGTTTTATTTATATAGCGCCATATCATAACAACGTTATCTCAGGGCACTTTGTCATAAAGAGCAGGTCTAGACCGACTCCTTATGTGTACAGAGACCCAACAATTCTCACCAAGCGCAAGCACAAGCAACAGTGGCAAGTAAAAACTCCCTTTTAACAGGCAGAAACCTCGAGCAGAACCAGGGTCTGGGTGGGCGGTCATCTGCCTCGACCGGTTGGGTTGAGAGAGAGGGGAGGGAGAGAACGAGGGAGGAAGAGATAGAGAGAGAGAGAGAGCATGAGGAAAGTGAACATGCAGTAGCACAGCACTGTTCAGTTCGAGATACAGATGTAAAGCAGTAGTGAAATAGTATTAATGTTAATACAAATAAAAGTAATAGCAATGTGATAGTAGTAATACTAATAATAAGAAACAACAATAACAGCAGCGGCTGCCGAGCAGCAGCACGGGGGCAGTGGATGGCCCGCATCACAGATCCAGGCTCCGCAACCACAGATCCGGACTCCGCAGCTCAGAAACCACAGATAGCGACTCCGCAGCTCCGCAACCTCAGATCAAGACTCCGCAGCTCCGGAGGCAGAAACAGTTCAGTTGCACTTGTTTTAAAAAATAAATACACATTTTAAAAAACATCCATGATTTGTTTAAATTGCATATATTAGAACTCAGACATTGATGGTCCCCAGATGATGAATCCTACAGAATTTGGTGATTGTGAAATCTGGTACAGACATTTATGTTCTCCACAGGATAAACTGTAATAACTTTGGCGATCCCCTGACGCCATCACCAGGTCTATGTAAATAATTTCTATTCGTCAGATATTATTGTTTGACCAAATACCTGCAAAACTAATGACATTCCCCTCTGCCTCAGCTGTACTTTGTGTTTTGTGCTAATTATGATTGCATGCTAACATGCTAAACTAAGATAGTGAACATGGTAGACATTATACCTGCTATACCTACTCATTAATCTTATTATTAATCGCTCCAAGTTTCAGTTAAATGACTGTGGTGGCTTTCACTGTATGTGGCCTGGTTTCAGCAAGGTAAGACTCCTGCTGAACAAACTGGGGAGTCATCACTGGCGCGGCTTCAGAGGCTCAAAAACGTCTTTATTTCACCACTGAGGGGTTATTTCCACCCCTGAGCTTCAAAGCTGCACTTTCACATATCACTTCAAAGAGATAAAACCAGAGCCACCAGAGCAGTCATTAAGTGGTCGCAGTCGGAGCTTCAACCTAATGACGAGAAGAATGTCATCGGTGTACAGTGGAAATGACATATAATCATTTTGGCTTTGTAATATTGTCAACTGTGATTGATTCTTCAAAGTCAGGCTAAAATTACAGTCTATATTGATAGCTGTTATCCTGTGTAGAATTAGGACATGGGTTGCCAACACTTGCATTCACTGTTGATGTAATATTTTGGGTTTTGTACTCTTGGGGCTCCAATAATCTCAATGCAGAAGTAAATAAGTGTGACAGAGAACGTCATATCCTTGATATGTTATCCTAGTCACATAGAAAATACACACACACTCTGAATTTTAGTGAGCAGATCGAATTATTCCACAGAATTGGAGTTCTAACCTTTTACAGTGTGGAGAGAAGCTAGTCTCAGTCTGGTCCCAAAAAAATTATACACTTTTACACAATTAGTACAATTTACAGACCGACTTCCTGCTTCAACTTTGACCTGCCATACTGTGTGTGTGTGTTTGTTTAAGCTTTGTCTATGCATGAGTGCTGTGCTGATTGCTGATCACAAAGCCTAATTCTGTGGTTTGACTAATGTCTAAAATTTAAATATTGTGAAAATTCAGTTTATTGAATCAATAAAACCTCAAATTACATTATGCAATGACACAGCTGTATTGTAAAAATTAATTTCAGCCAGAAGTGTGGTGTATAAAATATTAATGGTTGGCCATCTGTAGCATACACAGGCATTACAGATAATTCTCATACAGCACAGCTCTTCAGCAGCAGGTTTAATCTGATCCATGACTCATCACGTGAACGTCAGCATCAATTGTTTTTTTATCCAAATAGCCACCACAGCTTTCCTCAACATCTTCAAAGCACTCCAAAAAGCTTTGGATGCTCCATAAGGTCAAAGGTTAGCTGCTCTTAATTCTTGCTGGTCAAAAAGTGTTGAACTGCATTCCTTCACGACCCATTCTCTTTGGTATTCATCCACAGTATACAATACAGCAGGGTCTGGTAGATTGCAGCCCTGCTTAAGGCATTAGCTCGGAGGGATTATCCCACCAGCCAAACGCTCGGTCACCAGCAGCACGCATCCTCTCATACAATCACTCCGGCGGACACGTGTCTGATATCTGGCCTGCTTTACTACCTCTGATCAGGGTCGCCCTCCCTGTGGCCCAGAGGGATGCTGACCTCTGCTATGCACTGAAATGTGACACTGACCTTTTTTATTGTGTTATTTTCTGTAACAGAATGAGTGCAACTTGCCTTTACTATGTTCCATTGTAGAAATCCACTGGCATTTGACAAGGTTCCCTTCCTAAAACACAGCTCTTATAATCATTCATTCGTGAGAACTCATCAGAAATGAAGGACATTGTACTAAAAAGAATAGCCCTTAAATCATATTATAATGAGCAATAAAACATGAAATGGACTTCGTCTTTTCTCTTCAGAGAGACCAGTAAACCTGCCTGTTTTTTTAGCTAATGGTAATGTACCTGAATGTAACTGTGCACACAGACATCTTTGACATATGACATTACATAATGTCTCAATTAGAGATCTTCCTAGTGAGCCACTGTTCAGGCATAAATATACGTCTGTTCCAAAGTCGAATCATCTCACATTTATGTCTGAAGTTTGGAGGTTCCCATCTCATACATGCACACTAATGACCAAAACTGGTGTAAACTCCAGATCAAATTGCTCTATAATGAACAAAGTTACAGTTACAATGCAAAACCACCAAATGCCAGAAACATAATCTAAAACAGGACTGACAGAAGACTTATACAGGTGTATGTAATATCTACATATATCTGCGTATGACCAGTATAAATAATATGACATCCTCATACCTGTCAATTCTCCTGTTTTACCCGTGACATTGTGTTCAAACATCACATGTCACATCCCGTCACTGCATTTTGTAGTAAATCAAATCTTTTTGACTTTAAACAACATGACTGTTGCCTCCATTAAATGTCAAATGTCTGATGCTGCTGCTAACCTCGAACAAGTGTTGACAGACGCCTGCCCATCAAAATGACGATTCTTGTCATTTTAAAGAAATTTACAGGAGACAGCTCTGACGTAAATATTGCAGCAGTGATAAAGAATCTTTTATTTTTAGGCTCTCCGTGCTTTTGGTTTTGATGTGCTGCTTGATAATGTGTGACCAGTATGACCCACTTGATGCTCAAAATATGTTGAGTGATGCATTATATCAGAGTCAGAGACAGCTGGCATCTCTGCCAATCTCAGATAGTCACACTGAAAAAAATAGAAAGTGTGTATTTTAATGCCAGTTCAGTGATAAAAGCATTCTTCTTCAGTAGCTGTGATCTTGAAAGGAGATGATCGCTCTGGCAAACAGAGCAGGAATCATCAGCCAAGTAATTTACATTGTCTGCTGCAGTTCGGAGTTGTATAACTGAACTCATTGAACATTTAGTAACAGAGCTGAGAGCAGGACTTTTATTTCTGCAGTGCTTCAAGTTCAACATTTGGATTGTCAGACCCATTCTTGTCTTTCCTTTATTTGCAGCGAATGAAATTATATTTGTTGCCCCCGCACCAACAGTAGATTCTGCCTCGACAGGGGCAATAGCGACGCTTTTATTTACTCATTTGCACAGTGAGGATAGAAGGAAGGAAGGAAGGAAGGATGTCATACAATACAAAGTTTTGTGCTGTTGAGATTTAAAAAAACAAAAAAATGAAAGTGAGATTGCATTGAGTTACAGGAGATAGTGGAACAGTGGCTAACCATGCAGTGATGGGAGGAGTTCGGCTCTCTAGTGTACAGCATTACTACTGTGTTTATGTGTATTCTTAATCTTCTCTCTGTGGCTCTTTGTAGCATCATTGTGAGTCTGTTTCACAGTGTCAGGCCATTCACACAGATATTGTCAGAGCCCGGTTGGCACTCAACCAACGAGGCCACCGAGGCTTCCTGTGATCCTCCGCCAAGCAGGCACGAGTGACACACAAGGCAAGCTGTGCTGACAGCCTAAGACAAATGACCTGTTAACCACTTATCCCTCACTGCGAATTGTTCCCTGTGTCTGTCTCTCTAATCACATCTCACGCTTTTGGGCTGTGATTGAATAAACGGATTGATCTCCCTTAGTGAGAATATGCATTTAAACCTAATTTAAATAACTAAATTACCTTAAAAAGGTATATAAAAATGTATATACTGCTGGATAGTAAAATGACTATAACACATCTCCTGGGGGCTTAATTGCATTGTAGATCAATATCAGTGACTTTCTTTTTAGCCTAAAGTCCAGCACACATTGGCATTTCAAGACACTCTGGCATTTCAAGACCTTCTGTGCTGCATTGTGTGTGAGATCTCACTGCTGTTATTTCTTTAAAGATTCCTTAGTTTTTTACATAATTCTCACAATATTTTTGTAATAATTGTGGATTTCTTTCTGAGACACAGAACCACTGTGTTATCTCGCCAAATGCAATGCTGGCTTAAAACAAATTCGTTATAGCAGTGGTTTCCAAACTTTCTTTGGTCATGCCCACATTTGGAGGCCAAAAATATTTCACGACCCCTACAATGAGTAAATTGATTGCATTTTGGAGTAACACTTGCAAGAACACAAACTGTGTTGTGCAAAGGCAAAAGGCAAGTTTTTGAGCAACAGTTCTTACACAGAAAAGACACAAATCTCTCCTGCGATTTTTAAGATAAGATATTTATTGATCTCCAGAGGGGGAAATTCACGTTACATGATTACAAGAAACACCCTGACGAGGTTGGAAACACATAAAGAGCTATTTGAAATGATAAATACAGCAAAATAAGAAAATTAAGCAAATGACATTCAAACCTATATACAATATATACATTACAGTACTTAAGCCATATACAGTACATGATATGACGTGTGTCGTGATCTGTAATCTTTGTTTTGGTTTCCTGTTTTATTTTGAAGTCTTGTCTCTTGTTTCCTGTGTGTTCCTGCCCTAGTGTCGTTATCCCTGATTGTCTTCACCTGCTCCCCATTACTCACCTGCCCCTGTGTACCTTGTTAGTCTTGTCCTTATTTATACTAGTCCCTGTCCTTTGTGGATTCATTATCTTACGTTCGGACGGTTTCTGTGCTCTTTGTGTGAGTTTTCCTGTGTTGGACTTATTTCTAGTGTTCCTGTGTACCTGGACTTACCCTCTTGTTTGCCTGCCTACCTGTGCCTCACGTAAGAGTTTAAATAAAACCTGAAAACTCTTTGAGCCTTCTCTGCTGTCTCCATTTGGGTCCTTCTCCTGCCGTTCCTGGCACACTTCCGTGACAACGTGAGCACTGTGTAGGCTATGTAATATCCTACTACACACAATATATATCAATTATATACATACATATAGCATATACCACAAAATACAATGTATAGTAGAATATAATGTAATATGTGTTCTGCATTTATTGTCCTGGCCAAGGTGCAGTGGTGTTGTTTTGACAGCGAACTCAAGAGCAAGATGGGCTTCTTCATATTTTAAATATGACTGACATGTTAGCTTGATGAGCATTACCTTTTTTTTTTTCTTTTTTTTTTTTGACTTTTCTTTCCTGTTGAAAATCTGATGATCTTGTACTTTACATGTTGTTTTGATTTCTGAATAACTCTCGCTAACCTGAAAACACTCTTGTATCTTCATCTCTTCCAAATGAATCAGATTCACAGACCATTCTCACAGCAGATGGCAAGAATAGCACAGCTGGAACTATTAACATTAATGGCAGCTCTGTTCCAGCAATTACTGCCGTGCATTAATCAATAAAGTTATTAGTTAGACCGGTGATTGACAATGTCTGCTGTGATTTTGACCACAGGAGGGGGGTAGAAAGAAACAAACTGAGTGTAATACAGTGTTGAAATAGGCTACTAGTTGCTATGCTAAGTTGCTATGGCTAAGGTGTTGGCAAAGAAGTAACTATTTAAACATTTAACAGATGCAGAGCAACACGTCATTAATTTATCTAATTAATGTAAGTTTAAAATTCACTCTTTTTTTTTTTAGCTCTGGTATTGTCTCAACCAGCTGCTGAGAAAAATATCTGGCTTTTTAGCTGCTACGTCCTACTTTCTTTTCCACCTAGCTTAATTGCTAATTTTGTCTGCCATTTGGTGCTAGCTTAGGTAGCGTACAGTCTTTGTACATTAGGAAAACCAAAATAAGCGGCAAATATCTGCTAAAACTACATAGCGTTAGAGTTGGTGTTAGCATAATTCTCTCTCAGCAGTGTTGGTTCACTGTCTGTCATAAGAAATGTGTGTAATAAACAATGCATCTGTCCACCCACGGGAACTATTAATCATTTCCCATCACTGGCTCCGGGGTTTGAGTTAATATTTATGAGTTTAGTACACTGTGTCCATTGTCTTTTCACAACTCGTTTCCTTGTTGCTTGTTGATTCACACAGAATACATTTTGACTACATCCATTACCTACACACATGGTTTTATATTTTAATAAAGGGCTTACCAAGAAGCACAACTGACCCTGAAATAATAATGCATATTAGGCTATATATAAAAGCTTCAATGTCTTTGTTAAAATCCTTTCTAATAGAGGTATGTCAAGCTAAGTGCTCTGACTTAGTTTGGCATAGCTTAACTTTGAATTAAGTAAAATCTCAATGTTTGACAGTTTTTGCTAATGGATTCATCAAGCACCATGAAGTCAGAAGTAATTCTGTTTTATATATTTATTGGTTGTTTATTTTACTTTTTTTTGGCAAGTTTTCCCAGATCTCTTATATGTACAATCATCAGATAATAGGACATCTCCATTGTTGACATTTATTAAATACTCTAATGTACATATTGTTCTCCATCTATCTAGTTGTTGGTGTCTTAACACAAATACTATAAGGCAGAGGTTTTAAGCTGTTTTCATGTTCTGGCTGTGAGATGTCAGCCTCTTATTTTACCACAAAGTTAAAATGATGTCTCATGCACTTCTCATAAAGCTTTTTAAATATTCTGTGTTCTCGTACCTACCAAACCCCAGTTAACTTTAGTGTTTAAGAACAGAAGATAAAACTTTGCTGCAAGAAAAGAAAGAAAGGAAGAAGCAGCATGTTTGCTGGTTAGAGGGTGAAAAAAACAATCCTAGGGGGTTCATAGAACCACCCTACCCCAAAAAACAACACAAATGACATTAAAATTTAATCAAGGAGAAGAATGGTACAACAACAACTACATGAGAGATGCAGAAATAAAACGCATATACTTACGTTGACTAATCTATGTTTTCTCATTTCTATTCCAGTGAAGAAAGCCAAACTACACGGGCCTCCAGGTAAGAGCTGATACATCATACTGAATATCTGTGATGTTATATTGAGAGGTGTGGTCATGGTGGTAAGAGGGACAGCTGTTTTGCAGACAGGCATGTTCATTAACAGTGTCCATGTGAGTTATGTGTGGCTAGAGCTGGGATTTTACAGTAAGGTTGACTATCCAATTTGTGGAAGTTTGTGGAGAATTTTCTTCATTCAGGATAGATGTTTCTTAAAGGTTTTCAGCCTCCACTAAAGGTGTTTTGTTTTGTTTTAGAGATGGCTAAATCAAAAATTGCTTTTGTTTTGACAAAAAGTCAGACCTGTGTAATTTCATTTTTTAAAAGCAGTGACTTCGCTTACCTACACCTACCTACACAATACTTTAACAAGCGAGCCTACAGTCATGCTGGTAGAAGGTATAATGTTCATAATGTTCACCATTTTAGTGTTGGCATGCTAACATTTGCTGATTACCACTAAACACAAGTACAAAGTACAGTTGAGGACAATGGGAATGTCATTAGTTTTGCAGGTATTTAGTCAAGTATAGAACAAAGTAAATGTTGACCTAATGATGCCGCTAGAGGAAAGTCATGGGATCACCAAAGGTCTTACATTTCATCCTGAGGGGAAAATTAATTTCTGTGCCAAATTTCATGGCGATCCATCTAATCTCTAACATTTCCCTTAAAACCCTTAAATGTGAACCTCATGGACACAGCTTGGTCTTTACTCAAAAGGCAAGATTCCACACCCAGCTCTTCTGTATAGGAATATGACATTGTTCTCATGGGAAAAACAGCATCAGTCGTTTGTATGTGCGTATTTCTGTATTACATATAGTCAGTGTATTTCTTTGTATGTAAGCAACTTATGTCAAGCAACTTGGATTTGCAAATAATGAATGTGGCCACTAAGAAGCAAAGGTAGAAGCAGTGTTTAGTTGTTATAGTGCCACAAAAGCTTTTAGGGAGGAGGTCTGAGTGGATGGTTGGGGCGTACAAAGTGTCCGACTTTCACACTGGAGACTACTGTTTGTTTCCCACGTCCTTCCAAAAGTTGTTATTTTAGCCCAAACCGCAAGCTATACCTATTTTGTCATCCCATTGGTCAGAGTGTAGTTGCACTCCCCAGATGTTAGTGTTTCTATGCATGTTGTACCTGTCCCTGTGCAATGTTTCTTGCGGAGCCCATATGAATCTCTCCTTGGTCATGTACTTGGACATACTCACTACATACTGTATGTCACAGAGGACAACAAGCTTTTTACAGTTCAGCTTTTACAGAACAGCTCCTCTTCAGGGATAAAGCATCAACAATTCAGCAGCCAGTCAAAGTGGGACTCGGTCTTCCCGTCCACCTTTCTTTCTTTGCGTCCTTTTTTTTTTACCTCTTGTCTGGCTGCAGCTGTTTGTCCCACCTTCTCTCCAGGCAATGATGAGGGGAGAACAGCAATGAGTGGGAGAATGAAAAGTCAAGCCAGAGGAGGAGAGAAGAAAATCAATAGATCATCACAGACAAAGGGCCACCTGGTTGCCTGAAATGACAACGTGTCATCCCGGCATAAAGGAGAAGATGGAGACAAATCGCTCAGTGTCTTTACGAGACAGAGACAGACTCCAGATACAGGAGATGATTTGTCATTGGCTGCCTCTGGCCTCTGATCGCAGAGCAGATTTTCAGAGCGGAAGGAGGAGATTTGATTGGCCTCCCCAGGGTTCATAAAACAGGACATGACTTATGGTGTTGCTACCGTACAGTTACGAGAAGCAACATCCTGGTTATGGATTATGCATGTAAACATCATATCCTGTTTTCAGAATCCTGGATGAGCCCTTATCCCAATTTTGAGAAACTTGATTATGCCACCTGGATTGCTCTGATCCAGGATACTGTGGTATGTTAACTCCTTATTCAGGTTTCTGATCAATGTCTGCAGTGTGTCCTCAACTCAAGTTACGTAATACTTAGTCAGTAAAACAAAAAATATGACGATAAATGATGCACTGATGATCTCTGTGCTGAAATGAAACTGACAGTCTGACACCGGTTATGTTAAGCATTGTAATGTTAATGTTATTGCTTGTTTGAGTATAGCATTCAGGCAGAACACTGAAGTCTTGCATTAGCTGACCAGCTGATAAGTAACGTCCAATCCTATCAATACAGGAGTACATGGTGGCCTTTATAACGTGACACTTACTGACTACCTAGCTGACACTCGTGCCAACGCCGTTTGCTTTATATTACCTTACTGTCACAGTAACATGATAGGCAGCACCTGGGTGTCAGGTTTAGTGCGGAGCAGCATTTCATTGAACATGAGAATGACAAAGCTAGCTTTGACGACATGAACTCTGAATGGGACAACGGACAAGATACTGTCCAAGTAGTGGTCCCAAGAGAAGTTAGGACTGATGAGGGAACCTTATATAGTTACCTCAACTGCCTCGAACTTTTTCTGGTCAAATTCTCAACTTGGGAACTTGGAAAACAATGGCTGGAGAAAAGGAAAGAGGTGCCACGCCTTCCAACAGCTTATGGATGCTTTAAAAGTCTTTGGGTTTTTCCAGAAATAGATCCACTTCAGCTGAAGAATTCTGGAGATGCCACATTTGTCCATCCATTCATGCTCAGCCTTAAAGCAGTGGAGCGGTGCACGCAGTGCGCACAAATGTGTTGCAATGACCACAAGCAAGTGACTGTGATTTGTGATTACTGTGCTGACTAATTTGGGTTTGGTAGGTGCCAATCTATGAGAAGTTACAGTGATATTACAGTGTAAACATGAAATATAACAGGCTATGCTGAAATATATGAATGAATTTCAAAAAGAAACTTTTTCTGACATCTATAAATGACTGTAAAAAGTTCCTAAATGGCAAAAATATATTTTTTGTGTTAGTTATTGTTGATATGTCCAGAAAAGTTGACAAGTAATATAATTTTAATATATGGCTTAATCTGTGTTATATAAGTGCTGAGTCACTAAAGACCTGAGGTATGTAGGAATGTTTATAAAACCCACGCATGTAAGGGTTAAATGGTCAGTTCTTTGACATTAATGTCTAATATAAACATCATATATTGAATATGATTCAAACCAGAATAAGACTCAAAATGAGAATATTAGTGTTCATGTGAAAAAGCTCAATAAGAGAAAGACTTATCAGTAAAAAAAATACAATCGGGTGACAAGGATTATACAAGCAAGCAGGAACATTAAAACACCATGAATAAAAATATGATTACAAAGAACAGAGTACAAAAATGAAAGCGCAGAATTTACATATACATTTAATAAAAAGCATTTAAGCCCTTATCTTTCACATTCTCAATGTCGGTGACTGCTTATAACAAGTCTTTCACTATTGTACCGTATGATAAACATCTTTGCAGAGTTAAATTGCCTGAGCTAGATAACAGTTGAGTGTTTTTACTTCAGTGCTGAATCACATCGCAGTCCTCTTATTGTAAATCCACACACACACACACACACACACACACACACACAGGAAGTCTCTGTCTGAAAATGTTATTTCTTTCTTTAAAAATCTGACCTAAAACAACACACCTACTTTTCCTCAGGGCTGTAACATCCAGTCATGTAGGTGATAGCCAGAATACCCAGAATGCAGTTCTGTCATGTGACATGATTATTAGTCTCAGGTCAGACACAACTAGTTTTGTCCCACTCTAATGCCCCAGTTTGGGAAACATGATCTGATTTATCTTAATAGTAAGAAGCCATAGATTCTTTGCCTGGGGGAAGCTGGTTGCTGTCCCAGGGTCCTCCTGAAACCCCACTGGTTGACGACCCCTGAGAGATGTTCGCTCGTATATGTGTCACTTTATTAGTTTAGAAGATTTAAGGCACCTTATACTGATTTTAGCCATGTTATCACTGTGGCTCTAGAGACAGCGATGTCAGGTAGTCTGTTGGTCTGTCAGTCCAAAGCTGTGAACCAATCTACAACTACTGGATAGATCACCATGCTATTTGGTACAGACATTCATGGTCCCCAGAGTATGTATACTAATGACTTTGTTGATTCCTGAATTTTTCACCTAGTGCCACAAGCAGGTCAAACCCCTTAAACAATTGTCCAATTCTTATAAGCCACAACAGTACTTGCTAACGTACATCCCTGACACTAATGAATATTCAGCCAAGTTTGACAATGTACAGCTGAGCCTGACAAACTGAGTCTGATCTGTCTGAGTCTGGCCTAAAATGCTCACTGTACATATGATAGACCCTTCTGGATAAGGGTAAAAACACGGGCCTTTCCCCTGGCACCTCTCAGGCCAAACATGTTTTGCTCCACTAGTGATACGGATCTGAGAATGGCAAAGTTCATTATTCACCCATCCAACAGTTTTTTCTGGTATGTAATAAACATTACAACTCCACTTGTTATAGATTGTCAGTCTTATTTAAAGGGTCAGTAAATGCATACTACAAAGAAAAACCAACGCTTTCTCATGTGTGGTAGTATCCACTCGTGCAGATGTAGTTTTGATTTGTCTAGTCTTTGAGATGTCTGTCTCTGAGATCTCTGCTTCCATCCCAATACAGTGGAGGTGAACTGTTTTTTGTTTGTGTTCCTGGTAGCGTTAAACATACATTTAAAAAAGCAAAGAAATAATCCCAGTGGAAATTATTGACAGTGTCAGCTACATGTATGGTTTTATATCTCTAGACTTAATTGATACAATATGTTTTTGTTGTTTTTTTTGTTTGTAATTTTGATCAACTAACCCTTAAAATAGACATCAAGTAAGACCCCAAGTTGTTAGTCAACATGACACAATAATTCCTTCAATAATGCTAAAATGTTTGGACAGATTTTCCAGCCTCTTTTTGGACCAAATGTTGCTCATATTTCAGTTGCAGCACACTTCCAACCTGGATATCGGTGTGTGAGTGTTTGTGTCGGAAGAGATCAGTGCCAGGATATGTAATGTAATTCGTCTTCAGTTATAGAGTTAGAGGCCTCTGAAGATGTTCATGTGGAAGGTGATCATTCCACAACAACATTAGCAGCTCATTTAGTTGAATACTTACCTTTTCTTTGGTTTAAGGGATGCAAATCAGTGATATCAACTTGTTTTTGTATTTGGTTGAGATGAAAACCTGCTTTTTTAGTTTTTGGATCATGACTACAATTACTGTACTTGCAAATCTCTGGATTAGAGGTTTGAGAAGTGGGAGTTTAATTGGAGGGAATCTACTTTGAATCTTAAACTGCTTTGGAAAAACAATCCTGGCAGGAAATGTGAATCTGTAATGCAAAGGGCCCTTAAGCAAGGCAGTCAAACAGAAATTGTTTCTGTGGAGATTCTGAGTTTTTAATAGTAGATGACTGGTTCTGCTCGGGAAAATTGTTGCAAATGTATCTTTTTTTGGCTCGTCGTCATATCTGTTTTGGTTTCTGTATCCGGGTCTAGACAGTGAAAACTTTGACCTGTACTAGTAATAAATCATTACCTTGAACATCAGGCCTGTCAGGTGTGTTTAAACAGGTAATTGTCTGAAATCATGTAGTTTTTCATACCTGAAGCATTGCTCATCAGTAGTAGTGGTTATCTTGCTGTGATGGTCCACTGCAGTCTAATGAATGCAGAGGAATCCCTGAGAATAATGATGATAATGAGACAATGGTGTTGGTGTAATGAGGCAGGCCTGTCTCAGACAGCCTGAACTGCTGTGCTGTCTGACTTGTATTCCGTATGTTGCTTATTGCAAACTGCAGCAATTCCTCCTGAGTCAACTTAGTTTATTTGTAAGTAGCCGTTGTAGAAGACACTTACTGTGTTCTGCCTAAAAATTGCAGTATTTCTCCCTGTGAGGAATTGTTTGAGGAAATCTGAAGATTATGGATTATTTGAGATGCAGCTCAGCACTGTGTCAAGTTGTAGTCATAAATATGTAATAAACATTGTGTTTTGGTTAGGCGCCTATTCAAATGTTGAAGGTTTAGAGTGTGTATATATATAAAACATTATGATGGAAGTATATGATGGCCATTCCCAAACTCAATTATGTTTCATAAGTTTTGGGTTGTTACCATTTGTTACACAGATTTGGTGCAACATTTAACCATTAAAAAATTCATGCTGTGAATTGGTATTAAAAACTTTTGACATTTGGAGATTTCAGTAATTCAGTCAGATTTCAGTCATACCCAGTTACCGAATTCCAATACTGTTTAGGGATTCCCCAATATTCAGAAATATTTTAAAAATAGGCGAAAATAACACATTTATGGCCCAGTGACGAATAAGGTTTTCAAGTTGACCAAAAATTAAAATAGGTTAAAACTGCA
>LKNJ01007202.1:0-22903 GCA_002120245.1 Maccullochella peelii
GGAAGACCAGATCAATGTTTCATCCTTTGACTGGAAATATTCTTCTATCTCAGCTGGGTCCTCTTCCTCAGATTCTTCTTCATCAGTTGATTCTTCCTCCTCATTATGTTGAGCATTGTCCTCCTGGTCATTCTTTTCCACAACATGGTTAAAAAACTGTGCAGTATAGAGCTTCATTGTGCTGCCTGTCTCTCTCAGACTAAAATGTGAAATGCCCCAACACCTGTGAGAAAAGACCTGTTTTTTGTTGTTGTTGTCATAACCATTGCTTGACTCCACACATCAAACATCCAAGATCAAAGATGTGTTGGAAAGCAGTATGGTGTGACAATTTGCCCCATTCCACCACTTTGTGCTGCGGGGTCTTTTTGACCCCAGAGGACAACAGAAGTTATTAAATTCAATAAAAAACCCATAATTACATCAAATTACTTCAAATTTATTTTAATCATGAAGAGCATAGTATCGAACAACCCCCATTATTTTCAGACCATTTGATGAATAAAAACATATTTTGATGGCAAAAGATTTCATTTGGGGTCAGAATGACCCCAGGACAACACGAGGGTTAAACCAGTTAATGGTGGGCTGAGATGGGATCATTTTGAAGAGGTAGTTAACCTTTGTTAATGATCATTTTTATAGCTGCTTTTCTGCCAATTAGGGAAAGGGGTAAATTTGTCCAACGGTTTAAATCGTCTGTTATTGTTTTCAGTGGTGGAACAACTGGAAATATTTCAGATATTTAATACTAGTAGCGATGGTGAGGGGTGTGTTTTGAGCTGTAGTGTCCCTTTCAGCACTATATATGGGCAAAAATGTTGATTTTGTCCAGTTTATAGCGTAGTCTGATATTTCAGAAAATGAACTGATGAGCTTGATGGCCTCTTGCAGTGAGTTAGAAGGGTCTTATAAGAATAGCAGCAGCTAGTGGTTCAATAAACAAGGCAAATAATGATGGCAAGAGTCGGCATCCTTGCCTAGTCCCTCTGTACAGTGTTAACTTTGCAATGTTAATCCATTTGTGAAAACTGTTCTTGGTGACTAAGTATTTTTAACCAGTGAATAAATGACTCTCTGACTCTGTAAATGGTAAATGGGCTTTTCAACCTTAATGGTTCCCAAAGCGCTTTTATAGATTGGTCTCATTCACCCATTCACACACACAGTGACGGAGCTGCCATGCAAGGTGCTGGCCTCCATTGGGAGCAATTTAGGGTTCAGTGTCTTGCCCAAGGACACTTCGACATGTAGACAAGAGATGGGGATCAAACCGCCAACCCTGACATCAATGGACGACCCACTCTACCTCTTGAGTCACAGCCGCCTTTTGTGGAGTGTTTCAAACAAGAATGTCCAATTTACTCTGTCAAATACCTTTTCTGCTTTTGTGGAGTGTTTCGAACAAGAATGTCCAATTTACTCTGTCAAATTCCTTTTCTGCTTCCAATGAAACAATTATTTTCATGTTGTTTTGTTGTGATGTATTCATCAAATTGAATAATCTGCATGTGTTTTTAAATGATTGTCTTCCTTTTGATAAATCCGGTTTGATCTGGGTGGATTACTGACAGGGTTGCCTTTTCAGTTCGGGTTGCTAGTGTTTGCTGATAATTTTGAGGTCGGTATTGATTACCGATAGGGGGCAGGTAGCTGGAACAAAGGGTTGGGTCTTTGCCTGGTTTCAGTAGCATTGAGAGGCAACAGCATGTGTGGTGAGATTTTTGAGTTTTATTTAATGTCGACTGACATTCTAAGGAAAAGTGATGAGATTGAAGTGTTTAAAAAAACTCAGCAGGGAAGCCATCAGGTCCTGGTGCTTTATTGTTTGGTATTTAAGTGCGTTACAGAATTCATATGGTGTAAATGCCAGTTCAGACCAAAGATTCGCGATGAGACGGCTGATGCTGTTGCCTGCGACTCAGCTTGTCAAATCGCCAGCGGCTGGTTTTAGAACGTAAGGCACGTCACCTGTAAACCTTTAAAAGCCAATCAGTTTGTAGCGAAGTCAGTCAGTCATCTTGACCCCCTTTCTTTGTATGTTTTTGCCATTTCATCAACACTAGAAATGCAACTGTAGCAAGTAACTCACTATCACTATCCTCATTCATATTTTAAGATGCTACAAATTATATCCAGCTGCAAAAAACGCCTGAAAAGCTGGCAGTTACAACGGAAGTACAAAGAGTCGTTGCTATGGAAACGATAACCAGTCTCGTCTAGTTGCTTAGGTGTAAACTGATAGGTTTCCAAATGCTGCAGACCGGCTCATTGCAAGTAGTTGCAAGTTGCAACTCATCTAGTCACGTATCTTTGGTCTGAACTGGCCTTAAGAGCTTTTGATAAAAAGTTAAGGAAGGTCTATACTGTTAAGAACAGAGTGGATATGTTAGGTTTGGGTTATGGTCCGAGGTATATAATTTATTGTAAAACTCACAGTATGTACTATTTATATCTGTAGGTGTCTGCATGTCTCCCCTGCTGAGTTCTTTATGACTGGGATAGTAGCTTCTTTTAAGTTGGTTAGCTAGTGTGGGAGTATATCAACCATATATCAGTTACCAGACTGGACGAGCTCTGGAGTCAGCAGTTCAAGAGCGACTTCCCTGAGTGACAGCAAGAAGCTGGAGATGTCCTGGGAGGATCTTCAGTTCCCTGACATGGCCTCACAGTCAGCTAGACTTGTGGAGGGACATTACAGCATTGCCCTACCACTGAGGAACAAGGACATGTAGATGCCTGTAACAACTGTAAGGTAGCTGAGCAGTGCACTCTGAACTTACTTAAGGCTTTGTGAAGAATCCAACATTCCATGTACTCTGCGTTCTTGGGTGGCATCATTGAAAAGGGCTATACCGTGAGGGTACCCAGCAAAAACCTCAGCCGTGACAATGGTTAATTTTGGTACCTGCCGCACCACGGGGATTATCACCAAGAAGCAGAAAATCAGAGTGGTTTTTGATTGCAGAGCATCTTACCAGGCCACCACTCTGAATGATGACCTGCTACAGGGACCAAATCTCACCAGCACCCTCCTTGGTGTCATCACCAGGTTCAGGCAAGAAGAAATGGCAATCATAGCTGACGTGGAAGCAATGTTCCACCAGGTGAAAGGTGCCAGATGAAGACTCTGACCTTCTCCGGTTCCACTGGTGGACAAAAGGTGACATCTGTCAGGAGATGGAGTACAAGATGTTGGTGCACTTTGTGCTGCCTCATCACCGCCAGCTTCGCCCTGCGGAAATGTGCAGAAAACAGCAGAGATCAGTCCAACGTCCATGCAGTCGACATAGTGCTGCACAACTTCTATGTGGACGACTGTCTTAAATCAGTCCGCTCAGAAGAAGATGCAGTGTTGTTGTACCACACCTTGCGGGCTGTATGTGGAAAGGGCAGATTCAGACTCACCAAATGGTTAAGAAACAGCAGGGCTGTCTGCTATCCCTGAAGAGGAAAGGGCAACAGAGGTTAAAGACCTTGACCTGGATTGGGATGTGCTTCCCATAGAGAGAGCTTTGGGAGTTCACTGATGTACACAGTATGTGTTAGGAACAGAGAGCTCAGAAGATTGGTCCCAAACACGAAACTCAAACCCGGTAGGTATATGTAGACAATGTTTTATTTGGCACGAACACACAGGTGAGGCAATTTGAAGACTGGGAGAGAGTAGCCCGTGGCACGGATCCAAAAGCGCTGAGTGATTGGCGGGCTGGCTGGAAAGGCTGACGTGGATCCGAGGGAAAGAACAAGGCAAGTCCAGGAGCAGGAGGCAAACGTTCTGGGGCAAAAGACAAAAACAAATTAGCACAATGGCAAAGCAGAACCAAGAACCTGACAATACTAACAAGAACCGTGACATGATACCCAGTGGAGTGGATATAACAATCTGGCGGCGAGCATGCCTCTTCTCCTGGTATAAATAGCTCCCACTAACGACGGTAGATGAGGCACAGGTGTGTAGCAGCTGGGGAAAGACAATCAGCCACGCCCCTTGACCTAGATTCCAGACACACACACAACCAAACTAACGATACAAAACCACAGTCAAGATCATCATGCCCGACAACGTTTCCACCAGGAGAAACGTCCTGTCCATTGTGAGTTCTGTTTACGACCCACTGGGTCGTCCTCTCAGCGAAGATAATCCTGCAAGAGCTCTGCAGACTGAAGCTAGGCTGGGATGTCCTGATATCTGATGTGCTCGCTAGTGAGTGGTCTGCGTGGAAGCCGGAGCTTCACCAGCTAGTGGACATCAGTGTCCCTAGGTGTTTCAAGCCTGCAGGCTTTGGTGACTCAGTATTCATCCAACTGCACCACTTTGCTGACTCTAGCAAAAAAGGTTACAGGACAGTTAGCTACCTGCTATAGAAGAACAGCAGCAACAAAGTCCACTATGTATTTGTCATGGGGAAGGCCAGAGTGGCTCCGCTCAAGCCCATGACTATTCCTTGCATGGAGCTCACTGGCTGCCCACATGGATAATATGTTGAGATTGGAACTGCAGCTGCAACTCCAAGAGTCGGTGTTCTGGTCAGACACCACTGACTGTGGTGAAGTATATCAGAAACGGAACAAGCTGATTCTGCACTTTCGTCGCTAACCAAGTGGAGACCATCTTGAAAATCTCTGAACCATGTCAGTGGAGATATGTTAATACCTCACTGAACCGTGCAGACTATGCGTCAAGGGGACTCAAGGAAGAGAAATTCATCCAAAGCCACACTTGGTTACAGGGGCTGGACTTTCTCACCATGCCAATGGAATACTGACCCGAGAACCCGGACCACCCTGGGGACCTAACCATGGAGGACCCAGAAGGAATCCTCCACTTTATGGACAAATTTGAATGGCAATTTCCTGCTTGTGAACAAATTTCCTGACGATGGCTTCGCGGCGTCCATTTCAAGTGCGAAGTCCTTGGCATTGTACGGCGGGGTGGATGGAACCCATTAAAGACGCTGTCGGGGACCCACCATCCACTTTCGTGGAACAGTCTATAGCAATGCAAAATGGACAAACCCCCCGAACTGTCCTTTTCGCATGCTTTTTCATCCACTTTGTGCACTTTACTATTTTTTGACTCAAACAAAGCTGTTTTTCACCCGAAACGCGCCAAAATAAGCGCGCTTACCTGAAATTCAACGCTTGTTGCAGCCAAGGGGTCCAAACGGCTCCGCGAGTGCTTGTTAATGTTAATTTTACGAGCCTGATTGGTGGTCAGAGTAGGGAGCCCATCCCAAGACGTAAATGTAAATTTGGCTCCGGGGGCCATCTCCCCGATAAAAGGGCACATCCCTGGGCTGCAGTTCAAACGGCGGGGTACCAGGGGCCACGATGCTCAATTGGGTAGCTTAGCACGTTTCCCCTTGAATTTGCACTGTCCAGGTATTTAGAGTGGACAAGGTGTCCACTCCCAACATTTGGAGTATTATTGCCCACTGTCCAATGCCAATACCTTTGTCACAACACTGAAAAGGTATTGCCATCGGACACCCAGCTGTCCACTCTGAATTACTTTATGTCTGCCAAATGTACAGGCCTGTCTCTCCAAAGCTACTGGGGCTAGGCCACTGAAAGCCCAGCACCCTCTCACCCCAAGGATCCAACGCTGTGAAAACCAAGCCGATCAGAGATCAGATCCAAGATTTAGGCCATTTTTGGCAAATCTTGAACTATCTGCTGTCAGAGGCTCGTGGGCCAAAAATTCAAGTTTCTCAGATTCACTTCAAACTCTGCATGCTGAAATCTCAGCTCTCAAACCTGGACGGTTTTGGAGATATGACCTCTCGAAATCTCAATGTTAAGGCACTGCCAGCAGACAGGTGACTTTTTTTTTTCTTTTTTTTTTTTTTACTCCTAACCAATTATGGTCATATCTTCAGTTGTGCAATGCATACAGACTCCAAAATCACACCAGGCAGTCTCTGCGAGCTCCTGAGTCGAGCGGCGTCGGCCCCGTGTTGCTACAGGGCCCCCAAGGGGAAGTAGCCGTGGGGAGGCGGTAGGTGCCCGGGACTCTGGATTATAGGGTGGATGTTGTCCGCCTGTGTGAATTTCACATCATTTAAAGCTATTTCTGCTGAAATATGATGCCGTTCATTTCAAATACTTGATAATGGGATTTTCCCTTACTTTTCAGCCCCATAACTAAAAGCATTGTGGAGAAACAGTTTGCCCACTTCAAATACATTAAAGCAGGGGCTAGGGTATCCCAAGTGGACAGAGCTCATATCTCCCACATACTTTGGATTTGGGTGCTGGGCTTTGGGTATGTTGCTTCTTGGAGCTCCAGGAACTTGCTCCCAAAGTTACACCCAGTGTCCAATGGCAATACCTTGCAGTTAATAGCCCGCTGTCTGCAGAGGCCAGTGTACACATCCAGTGTCCAATGGCAATACATTGCAGTGAATAGCCTGCAGTGAACTGTGAAAGTAAACTCAGTTGTAGGCTTATAGCTTATCATTTGTTCATATGTTAAATATCTATCTATAATTATTTCTCTGTATACTTAGTGTATATTATTTAGTAATTATATGCTTATGTATGTACATTTAAGTAGTTAGTAGTTTGGTTGAATTCTTGTCTCCAGTCTGCGCTCAACATGACTTCACATGTGTGTATGCTGAGTAACATGACTCTTGTAGAACAGCTATATGGTGGTGTATAGGCCCATATATGGAAATGTTTCTCTGCTCACTGAGATGTATGTCAAGGGTCCTGTTATGTTTTTGAAAGTTCCTATAGGTCTGAACCTACAGAAGTATGTAACACTGACCAATGAAAAAGAGTTTCTTTGTTTCCAGAATACTATAAAAGTTGTATTCTTGTATTTCCTCTTTGAGATAGCTGGTGACTTCTGATTCTCTACCTCCTATTGTACAATATATCTTTGTCAATGACTTGTGTTTCCTGTGCTTTGTTCAACTTTAAGAGTATAGGCAGTTTTTCACGACAGTACACACGCAGTGTCCAATGGAAATACCTTGCAGTGGACATGCATGTGCTAGGCTATTTGAAGTGGACACACTTTGTCACTGTGACAAAGTTTGTCCACTTCAAAAAACCTAGCACATGCATTAAGGTATTTGAAGTGGCCATACCATTGACCTAGTTTTTACCTTGGGCATGACACTTAGCTCTCCAAAACTGGATGATTTTATCTCTGACCATAAATATATTATGTTTGATACGTTTTTACATCCAACCATTTTAACCCAGAAGCGCACTGTAAAATGTCGCCTCATTAACAGTCAGTCTATAGCCACATTTTCCTCTACCTTTTCTGTGTTGGATCAAGTTGGCTCAGCATCCTTGCATATTGATGACGTGGTCAACTACGTTAATTATATTTATGCGTCTGCTCTAGAAGCTGCTGCCCTTCTTAAGACCAAATCAGTTCCTAAAACCAGTTCATCTCCCTGGATACAATGATGACATCCACTCTCTGAAAATACAATGTAGACAAGTAGAACATAGGTGGAAACCCACATGACTGCTTGTTCACTATACTCAAATGAAAGACATGATGATTTTACTGAATCAAAAAATGAAGTATGCACAAACTGATTATTTAAATAATCTCAAATAATGAATACAAATTAAAGCTGCAAGCAGCGTTGATGGACCCTCGCACTCCTGCGCACGTCGGGGCATGCAGCATCCGCCGTAGAGCTCAGCTCTCCCACACAGACACGCAGCAGAGCAGAGAATCTGCAGTGGAGATTGTCATTTCCTGTTGTCTGTAGGTGGCGCTATGACTATTACTGAATGTTGGCATATAGATGCCTTCCGGCTGGTATTGTCATGACACATGGTAAATTTGGAGCAGATTGGAATATGTGAAGTCCCTTTAAAAAGCACTTCCTGTTTGGCGGCGAAACGCTGAACGGCGTTTGATGAAAACTCACAATAGTCACAGTGAAGCATCAACAAGCTGTTAAGGCAGGTGGGTGGCAAGTTTCAAGAGTTTTCAACCATCCCTGACCCCAGAAAAACTGCTTCCTGTTTCATGGCGAGGAATGTGTTGTCACGGCAACACCGTTTGATGAAAAGTCACAATTGTCACAGTGAAGCATCAATAAAGGGAATGTTATGAAATATGTGATTTCTGGAAATGATCAGACGATATGGCGCAGTGTTACAACAGTCTATGTTTTCATGATGATGCATCGAAATTCGCCATGGCATGGTGGCAACACCCATTTAGCGAAAAAGTCACAATATTCACAGTAACACATAATCAACTACTTAAGGCTTAATTGGCCAAATTTGAGGTTGTTCTGCTAAACCCACTAGGAGCACTATGTCAGACTCTAAAACGCGTCACTTCCTGTTGTCAATAGGTGGCGCTATAACTATGACTGAATTTTGGCATATAGATGGCTTCAAGCCGGTAGTGTCATGACACGTGAAGTTTGGAGCAGATTGGACAATGTAAAGTCCATTAAATAAGCACTTCCTGTTTGGCAGCGATAAGCTGAAAATCGCGGCCACGTGATGTCCACGCCGTGTGACGAAAACTCAAGCTTTGAATATCTTTGGATCCCAAAGGTCTTGAGATGGTATCGGCCAAGTTTGAAGTCGATCCGATAAATTCTCTAGGAGGAGATAGATTTCATAGAGAGGTAAAATATGACAAAAATTGCTTTAAAATTTACGTGAAATTCAAGATGGCTGACTTCCTGTTTGGTTTAGGTTATACTTCCAAGAGGCTTTTTTCTAAGTCTGGATAAGATACATACAGCTACCAAATTTGGTGCATACAGGACAAACCAAAAGGGCGCTATTTGAAAAATCCACCCCCCCATGCTCAGAACCCATATCAGATCCGCATTTTCACCAAGCCTGACGTGTATGCAAATTTTCATGAGTTTTTGTGCATGACTAGCACCTCTTTTTTGCAGTCAAAGGAGTAAAATAATTATCATAATAAAGATAATAATCCTTCGGATAACAATAGGTCCTTGCACTAGTCAGTGCTCGGGCCCTAATAAACACCTTTTTAAATCTATTGACCACCTATTAAATAATTCAGCCTATACCATGTCCTGACCTTTAGTGGAGGATTGTGAAAAACTATTATCCTTTTTTGTAGACAAAATCAACAAAATAAGAGCATCTATCGTGCCCACCCAGCCCCCCATATTGAGCCATCTCACACCTGTCCTGTCTTATTAGATCAATTTTCTTCCATTTCCCTCAGGTATTTGACTGATACCGTTTCCCACACTCACTCTTCCATATGTCCCCTTGACATTGTGCCTCCTATATTACTTAAAGAAGCCATTAGCATTATTGGACCATCTCTGCTTGCTATTATGAACCAGCCCCTCTCGTGTGGTTGTTGTGGATGTTCCTGACTCCATTAAAGTGGTCGCAGTTCAACCCCTTTCTTAATAAGACCCACCTTGATCCCAGCATAGCAACAAACTATAGACCTATTTTGAAACCATTTTTATTGGGTCACCAATTGGCCCAGTGACCTCTCAAATTTAAATACTCTTAAATTAAGTGCATGGCCGAGATTATTAATTGGATGTCTCAAATTTTTCTTCAGTTAAATTATTGTTCTCACATCATCCCGGTTCTGATGTCACTACACTGGCTTCCGATTAAATTTAGGATACAATTCAAGATCCTCCTCCTCATCTTCAAGGCTTTAAATAATCTTGCTCCTGATTATATTACTGAACTTCTAATGCCTTATACCTCTGCTAGGCCCCTCAGGTCCTCCAAACTGGGCCTGCTAGTTGTACCTCATTCAAGACTAAGAACACGTGGGGACTGTGTGTTCGCAGTCCTGGGTCCCAGGCTGTGGAACAGTCTCCCCTTGGGAGTTAGGTCAGCAAACTCTCTTGGGTGCTTTAAATCACAGTTGAAGACCTACCATGTTTTTGTGCTTGTGTCTTGTACACTATTTTGAGTTGTGATGCCTCTAACTGTTTTTGTATTTATTGTGCCATGCCTTGTGTTGTAATGTTTTTATTCTTCTGTAAAGCACTTTGTAACCTAGGTTTTGAAAGGTGCTATATAAATAACATTTTACTTACATACTTAAGTAAGTAAGTAATCTTTATCTTCTTGTTTTGGACTCTTTATCCAAAACAAGAAGATAAAGATGTCACCTTGGGATATGGTAATCATAATTGGAGGTGATTTCAACACTGTTATGAACCCCATCTTAGACAGATACAACATCACATGAAGAAATCCTAGAATTTGGCACTCTACCGAAACACTAAAGCAGTACACAAGTGACCTGGGACTTAGTGATAGTTGGCGACTAAAAAACCCCTCAAGCTGAGAATATACATGCCTCTCTCCAGTTCAATCATTTTCCCACATAGACTTCTTCCTTACCAGCAACTCAACCATACCTGATATATCAGACCTTAAAATCCACCCCATTATAATCAGTGATCATGCCCTTGTATCTTTCAACCTACACAATAAACAATTCAAACAACCCATAAGCCGATGGCATTTCAATCCATCACTGCTGCAAGACCCCGACTTTAACACTTACTTCACTAGAGAGTGGGCATCCTTCATGGAAATAAACAACTCTGGAAATCTCACTGTATTTACTCTGGGAAACCGCCATGGTAGTACTGAGAGGAAAAATCATATCATACTCATCGTACAAGAAGAAAAAGGAACTCAAAGAATTAAACAATTTGTATGCCAACAATCCAACAGAACAAATTCAAAACAAATTAACAATAACTAATTTCCAACTAACAAATATTATAAACAAAAAAGCACAATTCCTAATACAAAGACTTAGATATGAGTATATAAGTAAATATCTGGCTGTGGGGGTGTTGAACAATTGCCTTGGCTTAACTTGTGTACTTTAACTTGAGAAGGAAAAACTTTCACAGGATAAAACAAAGTATTTTTATGCCACAGTTTTGTAGTATCTTCTTACAGGAGTATTCAGAGTTAAGTTGTCCTAATCAGCAAACTGTACTACGGTAAGAAAAACGTGTGGCTCGGTAGTTACTGACTCAACTGAACAAAACATGTCCCAAGGAATTCACCTCAATGATCACAAGAACCCTATTTCTCTTAAAGCGATAGTAACCTACAGAAAGCTTATAGTGCTTTTTACAAAATATCATGCTTGCATCGACATGAATTAAATCAATGAAATCACTTATTTATCTCAGCCTACACAAACATACACAGACTGCGCCCATCCATCGAATCAAAACACATCCCAACACATCTTGGCTCCCACATACCGGCCCCTAATTGTGCTCTTAACTGGAGACAATTACCAAAATATATACGTACATGTGGAGCAAAAGAATTGTAAGCCACCTGTGAAAGCAGTCCTTTTTTCCATTGCTTGATTTACCCTTTACCTCAACTATTACACTAGGAGCCAGACGTTACCACCACATAGCACGAGGACAGCAAAGCAGTGCCTCATTCAACTTCCTGGAGGAGGCAAATCTTGATGGGCCAATCCAGTGTGTTGGTCTTGGTTTTGATCTGGACCTGACGTACCAGGATGGGACTGTCTGAATGACCTTTCCCATGATGCAAAAGTTGCATGGTGCAGAGTCGTCAACGATTAACATGTCACCAGTGGTGAAGTTGTGAGATGGATGGGACCACTTGTGGTACTTTTGCAGCTGTGGTAGGTATTCTCTTGTCCATCGCTTTCAGAATATGTCTACCATATACTGGATATGTTTCTACCTCCTGCGTGCATAGAGATCCTTCTTAACAGGCCTGGGGGTAGAGACGGCTTAGTCTTGAGGAGCAAGAGGTGATTAGGCGTAAGCGCCTCCAGATCATTTGGGTCGCTGGACGCCTTGGTAATAGGCCGACTGTTGATGATGGCCTCTGCCTCACATAGCAGGGTGTGTAGGCCCTCCTCATCGAATGTCTGCAGCTTCAGGGTGGCGTTCAGGATCTTCCTTACAGACCTGATCAACCTCTCCCAGATTCCTCCATGGTGGGAGCCAGTGGGAGGATTAAACATCCACTGGATCCCACTCTGACGTAGGGTGTTCCCGATCTTGGAGCTATTCTCCAACGAAGTAAATGTAAAAATGACGGCTTACCTTTTCACAGTACCTCTGTCACGTTTTACTTCAAATGGGCCGAAGTAGTCCACTCCAGTGTTGGTAAATGGAAGCTCGTCTGGCAGGACGCGAGGTAGGTCAGCGATCTGTTGTTGCCCTGCAGCTCCATGTGAGCATCGACAAACATGGCACTTGGATAGGATTCACCTTATAGCAGAGTTTGCGCCAGGGATCCAATACTTGAGCCGCAACTTGGAGAGCACATGATTGCGACTGCTATGACCCAAGTTCTCTCCGAGGATCAGCTTGGCGACATGAACATCCTTGTCTAGGATCGCTGGCTGCTTTAACTGCTCAGGCATTGCGGCCCTGCTGAGTCTTCCTCCTACTCTGAGAATGCCCTCTTGGAGGACTGGATTAAGCTTGAAAAGGCTACTGCTACTCTTTACACCTTCACACCTTTGAAGTACAGAGATTTCTTTGGAAAATGTCTTTCCTTGACAGTAGCAAAGGATCTCCTGCTTTGCTTCCATAAGGTTCTCCACTGCGAGCTTACAAGAGTCTGCTCTCAAGAGACCTGTCCTGAAGTTCCTCATGTCCTTTTCAACCTCGGGTGGAGAGAGAGTAGCATTCAACTCTTTTCTCTTACGACACAGGCTCAGCAGGGTGCTCTTAACCTCAAGCATCCAAGCGACTGTCTTCCAGGAAGAGAAGTACTGCGTGAACTTCAGTATTGCATCCCTTTGATCTTCAGCTGCAGTAGCACTGACCAGTGTTCCTTACACCCCTTGAGAGCTGGAGTTGTTTTCTTCTGACCTCAGTGGCGTACTGTAGCACAGCGAGCCAGCTGTAAGATTGAAGTGGAGAAAGCTGAGTCATCTGCTGCACTGTGCAAGCTTATTATGACAGTGTGTGTGCAAGGAAAGCAGGTAGGCCTGATTCTGACTGGAGTTACAGCTTATCTGACTGAAGTAGTGGAAATTGCCACATGCTACTCCTGGTCTGAATGGCCCTAAACAGAAAACAATTTACCTGTGTTCTTTGTAGTACTGCATGCAGGGGCCATTTTCAAAACTTGGGTTGTTGGTTGCATTTAAGGACACTAGAAGAGGATAATGGAAAACTGACCAAAAAGCTACAATATTGAAAAGTGAAATTGAGAAGACAGTATGGATGAAACTGTAACATGCGCTTGTTAATTTTTCATGCATGTGCTCTTCTGTACCTGGCAAATCTCATACCTACCAACATACACAGAAAAGGTTCCACAAAGGTCCTTACTTACAACAAATACAGTGGGGCAAAAAAGTATTTAGTCAGCCACCAATTGTGCAAGTTCTCCCACTTAAAAAGATGAGAGAGGTCTCCAATTTTCATCATAGGTATACCTCAACTATGAGAGACAAAATGAGAAAAAAAATCCAGAAAATCACATTGTAGGATTTTTAAAGAATTTATTTGTAAATTATGGTGGAAAATAAGTATTTGGTCAATAACAAAAGTTCATCTCAGTACTTTGTTATATACTCTTTGTTGGCAATGACAGAGGTCAAATGTTTTCTGTAAGTCTTCACAAGGTTTTCACACACTGTTGCTGGTATTTTGGCCCATTCCTCCATGCAGATCTCCTCTAGAGCAGTGATGTTTTGGGGCTGTCGCTGGGCAACACGGACTTTCAACTCCCTCCAAAGATTTTCTATGGGGTTGAGATCTGGAGACTGGCTAGGCCACTCCAGGACCTTGAAATGCTTCTTACGAAGCCACTCCTTCGTTGCCCGGGCGGTGTGTTTGGGATCATTGTCATGCTGAAAGACCCAGCCACGTCTCATCTTCAATGCCCTTGCTGATGGAAGGAGGTTTTCACTCAAAATCTCACGATACATGGCCCCATTCATTCTTTCCTTTACACGGATCAGTCGTCCTGGTCCCTTTGCAGAAAAACAGCCCCAAAGCATGATGTTTCCACCCCCATGCTTCACAGTAGGTATGGTGTTCTTTGGATGCAACTCAGCATTCTTTCTCCTCCAAACACGACAAGTTGAGTTTTTACCAAAAAGTTCTATTTTGGTTTCATCTGACNAAAAAAAAAATCCAGAAAATCACATTGTAGGATTTTTAAAGAATTTATTTGCAAATTATGGTGGAAAATAAGTATTTGGTCAATAACAAAAGTTCATCTCAGTACTTTGTTATATACCCTTTGTTGGCAATGACAGAGGTCAAACGTTTTCTGTAAGTCTTCACAAGGTTTTCACACACTGTTGCTGGTATTTTGGCCCATTCCTCCATGCAGATCTCCTCTAGAGCAGTGATGTTTTGGGGCTGTCGCTGGGCAACACGGACTTTCAACTCCCTCCAAAGATTTTCTATGGGGTTGGCTTAAGCAGGGGGACACGTCTGGCGCTGCAGGATTTGAGTCTCTGGCGGCAGAGTGTGTTACTGATGGTAGCCTTTGTTACTTTGGTCCCAGCTCTCTGCAGGTCATTCACTAGGTCCCCCCGTGTGGTTCTGGGATTTTTGCTCACCGTTCTCGTGATCATTTTGACCCCACGGGGTGAGATCTTGCGTGGAGCCCCAGATCGAGGGAGATTATCAGTGGTCTTGTATGTCTTCCATTTTCTAATAATTGCTCCCACAGTTGATTTCTTCACACCAAGCTGCTTACCTATTGCAGATTCAGTCTTCCCAGCCTGGTGCAGGTCTACAATTTTGTTTCTGGTGTCCTTTGACAGCTCTTTGGTCTTGGCCATAGTGGAGTTTGGAGTCTGACTGTTTGAGGTTGTGGACAGGTGTCTTTTATACTAATAACGAGTTCAAACAGGTGCCATTAATACAGGTAACGAGTGGAGGACAGAGGAGCCTCTTAAAGAAGAAGTTACAGGTCTGTGAGAGCCAGAAATCTTGCTTGTTTGTAGGTGACCAAATACTTATTTTACCGAGGAATTTACCAATTAATTCATTAAAAATCCTACAATGTGATTTCCTGGATTCTTTCCCCCCATTCTGTCTCTCATAGTTGAAGTGTACCTATGATGAAAATTACAGGCCTCCCTCATCTTTTTAAGTGGGAGAACTTGCACAATTGGTGGCTGACTAAATACTTTTTTGCCCCACTGTATNGCATTACAGAGACTCTCGTATGAACCACAGAGTAAACGCTGCCTGTTGAGCGTACGGACCTGATGACAGGCAGCAGCGGACCGAAGGTTTCCTCCTGCGTGCAGAGCATCTCCGTGGTCTTCCATTTTCTAATAATTGCTCCCACAGTTGATTTCTTCACACCAAGCTGCTTACCTATTGCAGATTCAGTCTTCCCAGCCTGGTGCAGGTCTACAATTTTGTTTCTGGTGTCCTTTGACAGCTCTTTGGTCTTGGCCATAGTGGAGTTTGGAGTCTGACTGTTTGAGGTTGTGGACAGGTGTCTTTTATACTAATAACGAGTTCAAACAGGTGCCATTAACACAGGTAACGAGTGGAGGATAGAGGAGCCTCTTAAAGAAGAAGTTACAGGTCTGTGAGAACCAGAAATCTTGCTTGTTTGCAGGTGACCAAATACTTATTTTACCGAGGAATTTACCAATTAATTCATAAAAAATCCTACAATGTGATTTCCTGGATTCTTTCCCCCCATTCTGTCTCTCATAGTTGAAGTGTACCTATGATGAAAATTACAGGCCTCCCTCATCTTTTTAAGTGGGAGAACTTGCACAATTGGTGGCTGACTAAATACTTTTTTGCCCCACTGTATATAAAGGTGATGAATGTGATAGATTACCTATCTCTCAACAAGTTGATTTTCACATTGAAATGATCTAAAACTATGAAGTAGAGCCAGACCAATAAACCGGCTGGGCTGATATATTACTTAATATTAGCAAACCGCAGATATATTGGTATCAGCATACACAGTGTGGTGGCCGATAAGTAATAAAAAATGTAAAAATGCTGCAGTACAGCAATGCCGGAGAGGATTATTATAAAGAAGTTATTAGAAGAAGCAGTGTCTCCATTACATATGAGGTAATGTAGCACCATATCATGGTCACAATTCTTTAATAACCTAATTTAAGGCATCTTAAAAATGTTTATGTGAAATTATATATATTATATGCCCATCATTATTAGAAATTTTAAACTCTCAAATATCAGTATCTGCCTCAAAAATCAAGTATCTCTTCTAAGAAGGTAGGAAATCAATTTGAAAACTGCTGCACCAACCATGAACCACAAAGTCCCCAGTTCAGAACAGACCAGGGTCATTTGTTCCATGTTCCCCATTCCCCTCTCCCCTAATTTTTTTGTCAAATCTGTCCAAATTAAAAGCCCCCAAAATGATTATACATTAAAAAATGGTCAGCATAAGTAAAACATACAGTAGGTGATTTGTAGGTAACGGGCTAAAATATGAAAAACCACTGGTAAAAGCCCTTTATGATAGATCAGGATAACTAATAATTAAATTAAACATTGATATGTTTAAATATTAGTCAATATCTTCAGGGATTGAATATTATTTTTCAGGGACATTCTAGGTATTTCTATGTGTCAGCCCTGTGATTGACTGGCGACCAGTCCAGGGTGTACCCCGCCTCTCGCCCAATGTCAGCTGAGGATAAGCGGTATAGATAATGGATGGATGGATGGATTCTAGGTATTTAAGGCTGCCTAAGGAAATGAACAGTGATTCTACTTTTTTGGTCTTCATATTAAGATTACAAATTATTATTATAAGTGCTTCCTAAAGCACCAGTAGTTATCACCATATGATTGATTTTCATGTATTGACATAAAATATCACAGGATGAGTGGAGTTTGTCAGTATTGCCCAGTGCTAATCCCATCTGCTGAATGATTTATGAACAGAATTTCCAGAAAATGTACTATTTTGTGATATATTGGCTAGTGTGATATGAAATCACATATAGCATGACAGGAGACTTTATCCATATTGCCCACCCATAGTTTAAGACTTAGCGTTAATACGGGCATTTTTATAATAATAGTACTCAGTACTCCTATTCACAGGCGGTCAGGGGTCATCACCCTGCGACAGACTTAATTCGAGTTTTCTAAACTTTATCAGTAAACTCTCCTCTTCTTTTTCAGCGGTGGCGGCGGAGAAGGACGGGACGCCGGTGTTCAAGTTCCCACGGTGGCGGATCAAGGGAAAGCCCATCCCAGAGGTGGTGGATGCCTACAAGGCGGTGGGCGCCGAACTCAATGTCATGCCCTTCTGCTCCCAGTTCATCCCCATGAACGTCATCGATCACCCCAAGCATGGCTCCATCATCTACCACCCCTCCATCTTGCCCCTGCACAGAGGAGCATCAGCTATCAACTGGTGAGGGGGGGGAGGAAAGAACGGGCCCTGTGCTCTAATGTTGAGGGGATAAAAACAAGAACTGAGAGAAAGTTGAGATGATGATAGCTAGGGATGTGACAACATACGGTCATACAAATCCACTGCACATTTTGTACAAACTGCATTTGAGCAATCACAATCTCTTTTTAATCCGGTCTCTGCAGTACAATTTTGGACTCAAGAATCCATCTTGGGTTGATGTGGCAAGGAGATAGGGAGTATTGGGTGAGATGTGTCCTCCGATAAAATGTCTTTGATACTAGAGTGATGTCAGACTGGATCTTCTGACATCACACATTGGGCATGACGGGTAAACTGAACTTCATGTATAACATTGGTGGAGTATCCTTTTAATGCACCATTCCATCCCTGGTTAGTGTGTGTTTCTGGTTTGATGGGACTTCCACTGACAGGTAAAGGGGTTAACATCCTCTCTCAGGTTACCACCTTATACCACTGGTGTAACTCACATCACAGGTCCACTTACAAAACCACACTGTTTTCGTCACAGTAATGATTGATTAAGGATTATCAGTTTAGCCACTGCTGTGCAGCCATAAATCAATGTGAGACAGCAGGTCTGGTGAGTGTGGACAGACGGTGGCAGCCAAAAGAAACTACACAGACTGACCACTGCAGAGCACAGCCTGCCAAGGTCTGTATGAGAGACTTAAAACTGTAGCAGTCAATCAGGGAAATGTATCACATGCTTTGCTCATTTACATGGCACGTAATGGTAATGGTAATTGCAGTTCATTCATAGATTGTCTGAATGTTTGTGTAGTCTCTACTGCAACACAGCCACCTGTAACCACTAATGACTGCTGTAAAAAGAACACGGTCACTTTCTGTGCCATGCTTAACCAGGTATAACATTGACAATATGCAGAAGGACATGTCAAAGGAAGCCAGTGTATTATATACAATGTATTGTTTGTAGATTTGTCATATGAGAACATAAAGCAGCCACCATTTGCCACATAGAAACTGATGTAATCTTATAACATGGAAGAAAAATAATCATCCCAAATATTTGTATGTAGTATGTACAGAGAAATATATCAATCAAACAAACTTTATTTGTATAGCACATTTCATATAGGTTCCACAATGGGAAATACATGTACACAAGAAGTAAAAATATGTGAATAAATAAAAGTGAAATAAAATAAAACGCAAAACTATTAAGAAAAACAAAATAAAAGGTCAAGTCATAAAACAGCAAAAGACAGACTTAAAGCTGCTATATATGAGATATTGAACATTAATATAGCAACAAACAAATTATTTGCTATGTAAACATATCCTGCACATCCTGAGCAAGAACTCCCTCTGTGTGTGTTGTACTCAGAGCTTCTCTCTTCATTGTTTTGGTAGCCAGTCCGGCACACGTGTATGTTGGTGCATGCTATGTGTCAATGGAGTCTGGTGGCTTTAAGGAGAGCGCTATAACAGCTGTTTCTGGTTAGGGGGAGGTGTGTCCAACATGCCCATTTTTTTTGGTCTGAGATGCTGGTGCTTTAGTGCGACATCTAGTGACAGCAAATATCGTATATAGAACCTTTAAAGAGAGAATAAAAAGTGAGACTAACTAAAGAAGAAACAACACATTCTTTCTCATACAAATAAAAAGTTGAATTTATAAGAAATAAAAGCCATCCTTCCTTAGTACAGTGCGCTCAGGGGTTTTGTTGTTAAAGCCTAACTTGGTCTGGCAGTCTGTGGTGGCTAATGTTAGCTAATTTTAGCAAACTTTAGATAGATATTGCATTAGCTAATTGTAAATGTGTAAATGTGTTGACTTTATGACTTTTGCCCACTTGTAGTACTGGTACACTAGGTTTTATCAACATTATCCTGTAACCGTCAGTTATGGCTACAGTGGCTGCTGTTAAAGTAAAAGTTACACAATCTAGCTTCCTCACGTCACAGTAGAGGTAGAGGAGGGTTTGCTGCTATCTGTCTGTCTAGCAGGAGGTTTAAACCAGTTCTGTTTGAACACAACCTCCTAGAAAGCTGGTTTTCTTATCTCTCCTCTTGCTAGTCTGTCTGTTCTCCACCCTTACTATCTCTCTGTTACTGTTATCACTGTGTGTAAATGAACAGCCTCCTTTTGTTTTTAACTGTAAAAACACAACCTGTACTATGTGTTCTGCAAAGGCAGTGCCTTTTAGATTTGAACCCCTTTTAGTTTTTTAAATGTCACCATTTGTGTCCCATTTACTGCCACGGTAAAGCTGGCAGTGGTGACATTGCTACCAGCTGCTAAAAAAAATTTAAGTCAAAAGGAATAGTTCTACATTTTGGGAAACATACTTCTTTTTCTTTCTCAGACTTAAATGTGGAGATCGATGAATGAAGCTAGAGGCGGTTAGCTTAGTATATAGACTATGGGGGAAACTAGCTTAGCTCTGTCCAATGTTCACAAATGTCCTGAACAGAACCTGTTTGCCAAGAAATAGCACATAACTCCCTGTAAAACCACAGTTGGTGCATTTTACATTTCTGTATTTGTACCATTTAAACAAATGAGAGAAAATGTGTTAATTAGTAAGCTTTAGAGGTGCCGGGAGGTGGATTTTTTAAAACTTCAGACAGAGTCTTTATGCTAAGCTAAGCTAATTGTCCAATAGCTTCACTTAACAGACAGAGGTGAGGGTAATGTTGATCTTATCATCTAACTCTTGGCAAGAAAGCAAATGAGCGTATATACTCTATTCCCTTAAGTTCCAAATGTTTATTTAAGCTAGGGAATCTTACCCTCCTAAAGCCCAACTACATCTCATGAGTTTGACTTGTAATAAGTGAAATTTAAAATATATCTTTGGTCTTCACTTGTCGTAACTCCAAATACCTACAATTGCATTTGACAATTGGTATTTATTTTGGATAATTAGAGAAGATATTGAATTTGAGTTAAAGGTGGGGTAGGTAGTATTTTTTTGGTGTCATTGGGCAAAAATTCCATAATAACTGTCCAGCATATTGTAATTCAAGTGGTCTGCCCCTCGTCTTGGCTCTGATTTGAGGCTTCAGACAATCTATCCCATTTTCCCATTTCTCATCCCACTACTGGACGCCATTGCAGCTGCCTCTGAAGCCTGGGGCGCTCTGCTCTGCGGCTGTTAAGCGCCGGAGGGGCCTCTTTGAAAAGACAAGTCGCGGCAGAAGGGACCGCAGCCTCGGTGAGGCTCACGCCGTGGAGAGTGAGCACTACAAGGGATAGGTTTCGCAGGGTAACCGACTCCTGCGGCTGCCGGTCAAAGTTGTGGGTTTGGTGGAAGGGGCTTAGCAGAGTGATACAAGGCAGCAGAGAGAGGCGGAAGGTTTTGCATAGGTTGCACAGATTTTCTTTAAGAGTAGTCACAGTTTAAAATGCATTTCATGTTTCAGAAAGTGAAAACTGAATTATGCTGTAGATATCTTTAGTTAAAGGCTCCAAGTGTGTGTTTTTTTTCTGTGTATGTCTGTGTGTCATCAGGACTCTGATCCACGGTGATAAGAAAGCTGGCTTCACAGTGTTCTGGGCTGACGATGGACTGGACACCGGACCAATCTTGCTGCAGAGGGAGTGTGCTGTTGAGCTGAATGACACCGTGGACACACTCTACAACCGCTTCCTCTTCCCAGAGGGCATCAAAGCTATGGTAACCACCTGGAATTTAATAATTTTGGGTGAACTACTTGTGATCACATAAGGAATGTAATCAGGAGTGTATTATGAGCATGCATTTATATAGAACCTTTTTCAAATTGAGTAATCCATCAAGTAATCAAGACCTGTCGAGACATATCTTCATACCCTTTCCCATAATGTCTAGTTCCCACTCAGCCTTCTTTATCTTTTGAAATTGTCAACAACACATTAACATAGACTTGACGGACACACACCCCAGACTGAGGTGTCACACTCACACTGTTTCCTGGTGCAGGTGGAGTCGGTGCAGCTCATCGCTGATGAAAAGGCCCCTCGAGTTCCCCAGACTGAGGAAGGAGCGAGCTATGAAGGCATTCAGAAGAAATCCAACGCCAAGGTGAGGGTTCTCATTCTGGACAGCAGCCTGAAGTCAAATTCTGTATCATGTGATATGAATATGCTGTGGCACTTTTTCATTCATTTAGGCTGGATTATCATCGGGTCAAAGTGGAGAACTGCCCCAGACCTTTACAGACCCTGAAGCCCCAGGTTGTCTGTGTAGCAATTATTTTGTAGTAATTTGACTGGTTTCAATTTTGTTTGGCAATATGTACCACTATAGCAGACATCAAACTAAGATATAAGGGCCTTAAGGTGGCTAACCTGATCTCGAGGCCCTGTCTTGTAGAGAGGCTCTTTGTGAAAATGTAGTTTTACAGTAGTACTGTAGGTATTTCAGTTGGTATCATGCTTAATTGGTGCACAGTTTTAAAGAGCAACCGAACATTAAATCCCACATTTAGTACATTTTTTGTACAGAAACGTTATTGTACTATAAATTGATCCTGATCTCAGTCTATAGTGTTCATTGCAACATTATAACAGCATTTGCCTTAATCCAGAGAAAATCAAGATATGCTGCCCTGTAGACCACAGTAAAAAACTGATGACGCCCCGTTCAGCTCTGAACCACGTTCTTAGCCAGCAGTGGTGATGGAGACTCGGGGTGACTTGATGCACTGTCAATACTTTCAGTGTTGGCTGGTAAAAACACATTTCGGAATGTGTGAGTGAAAGGTAGGGATGGGTTCCAAAGCTGCGTCCATTTTGTTTCCATTTCCGTTTGGAGATTATATCAGCTGTAGCTATTGGCATCTGTATTCAGTCAAAGATTGCGAAAAGACACATCACTGTCAGGATCTGTGATCTTTGTCTGTTTCTTGTTGTATTTTTGAAGTATAGTCTTTGTCTATTTCCTGTTGTACTTTGAAGTATTGTCTTTCCTGTTTCCTGTTTGTTCTGCCCTTGTGTCAGTTAATTAGCCACACCTGTTTTCCAGTGCACACCTGCCCCTGATTCCTTCGTTAGGCCTTCCCTATGTTTACCTGTCCTTTTCGCTTGTTCTCTGTTGGTTCATTGTCATGCGTTTGAATGGTTTCTGTGCTCTTTATGTGAGTTTTCCTGTGTTGGACTTATTTCTAGTGTTCTGAAGAAGATGCCACAGTTTTATGTCAAATACATGTATTCTGCTGTGTTAAGCTGACAGCTGCTCAGTGCAACAACACCTTCATTCAGTGAACAGCATGGAAATTTACTGTTAGCTTGACATGTTGTTCAGGGCCAAATATGTATGACTGAGTGGCTGGGAGGTGATTATCTTACAAGGGGAAAGACAGAGGTGGAGCTGATCTTAGCTGCTCTCTGGTTTGTCACTTGGAGCCACGCTGCTGGCAGTGTGTCTAAATGTGCTATTCTTAGTGCAGAGGGTTGTTTTCCAGCATAGTTTTTCCATGTGTCGCTCAGCTAGTGGCAACCAGCTGTTCAAAACTGAAGTTATTGTACTTGGTCCCGAACAGCTCCGAAACA
>LKNJ01007203.1:0-13400 GCA_002120245.1 Maccullochella peelii
ATGATTAAGAGGAGTGGCCCAATACTTTTGTCCATATAGTGTATGTGGTTTCATAAAGTTAAAAAAAAAATTTTGGTGCTAAACATGGTGAAGCTGGAGATTCAAGATAGAATACACCTGTTTATCCAGAGCAGGTCTAGAGAGGAAGAGACAGAGGGGAGAAGAAGAGAGACTAGATCACAATCAATAGGCTAACATTTATTGATCAAACTAAAAATAGAGGTGTGTTTTTTCCTTTGTTGCCCCAGTTATCATCCATTCAGTTTTACTGGCAACATGACATGACAGGAAGCGCCAGACCAAAATTCATTTGTGTCTGATACGGTGTGCATGACACGGTAGGGTCATGGTTCATTTTTGTTCTAAGGTCCCACCAGAGCAGCAGGACACTTGGACCAATCACAGGTGCAGTCTGGTCCATCAGGGTACTTGGTAGTGGGTACTTGGCTACATTGAGCTGCAGAGGGCCACCTGTGACGATCATTAAGGGCACTTGGGTGTCAATTGGGTCACTGCGGGGCCACTTGAGCTAACCAGATGGGCACTTGGGCCACTCAAGTATGCCTCTGGTGTGACAAATTACCTGCTGAGCTAGCCCTGGCACATTTACATTGATGTTTTCAAAATGTCACTGCCCCCAATAAATAAACTAACATACATACACTCAGTTGCCAGTTTGTTAGGTACACCTAGCTAAAACTAATACAGTCCAATACAACAGTCCTGCAATAAATGTTACCTTTATTAAGGTTATAGGCTAAATAACAGAAACACCTCTCTGTATAACGCAATACAGTTCAACAGCACCACAAACTGCAGCCTCCAAAATGATCATACAGTTGAATTAACGCCTCTCTAAAACAGTTTCAACAATAATTTAACTTTATAACCTTCCTGAAGGTACAAATAAAACATGGAGGTGTTTCATTATGGATAAATCAAGTTTAACACTTGTGCATTCAGATGTAAAAGTGCAGTGGTGGTGACTGTATGTGCCAGTGAGACAGAGAGAGACAGAGGCTGTCAAACAGGATGTTGAATTCCCCCCCTGTCCTCACCTAACATTGTCAGGTCACAACCTCCATGGAAATTCAATGCATCAGTGTGGCCTAGGCTGACTTTCTCTCCTCTAAGCCATCATCAACAGTTTTATAGGCCTAGCTAAACTTAGTTCATTGATATTTTGAAGTATTGAACAATGGGTAGCTGTGTTAAGAGAATCAATAGATTGCTACATTGTGTGCCCAAAATAGAACGTACCCACATAGACAGTGTACACTGTATGACAGTGCGCATCCTGCAACCCTCCCCACCCCCATGTGGTTTGTCTGTTAGTGGGACCAACCTATGCCAGGGGAGCCATACTCTCTGCCACTTCGATCCCATGGTCAATCTCAGGGTCCACCAGCTGGAGCTATCATCACTCTGAGGGCTGTGCAAGGTGGATGTAACAGAGCAATTAGAGAGTTTGTTAAGAGGTACAGGCGATAATTTCTCTGCAGGAGTTTCTATTTTAAATGGACGAACATGTTTGCAAATTGGACAAACAAACAACAGAACTTCTTATGAATGTTAGGAGTTAAACCAGGAAGGTATTACGGTAAGGTATACAGGTTGATAACAGCAGGTGTAGGTGCAGGTGAAGATAGACACTACTGACTTAAGACTTATCAGGTACCATGTGAGTTGGATTGCGACACAACTTGCAGACAGATTACAACAGTGTGCGGTACGATTGATCAAGATTTGAAACGTGTGTTCAGCTTATCTATGAGACGGAAGTGTTCTTGGTGATGTGACAAAAGCACATCACACTCTCCTCTGCCCTCCACAGACCCAACCCCTTCACACCCCCTTCCACTCTACCTGCAGTGGAGGCAGCATTTCTAAACCTGAAGCCCAGGTGAGCTCAGCGCACACGGAGCATGGACTCACTACACCTGCCACAGGTGAGGACAAGCATGGTTTCTATTGATCTGCATGCTTTATTACTGCTTTAGCTTTAAATGTTTGGAATATCAATTTAGTATTTTCTAGTTTGAATAAAATTAAAAGCCCATATGTCTCAATAGTACATTCAATGCAAAATGTTCTTATTACTATTATTAAGCTTAATATTAATACCTGAATAATACACTTACAAACATACACATTTCATTGTTTTTACTTCACTACACCAACAAAATGGTTTGATAAACAAAGTCATATTTTTAAGTTAAGAATTCTTAAAGTATATCTTTACAAATGAAATAGATGAGTTTGCAAGCAATGAAAGCTGGTAGAGACAATTTATTAATATTAATATGGAATTGTTTTATCGTATGATGATAGAACACAATGAAATTTAGCTTGGAAACGACGCATTGGTCATAGAAAACAGGGCTTTGGTAAATTATACATGAAAGAGAATAATATGATACAATATAATATAATATTAGTATATTTCTGTGTAAGAGAATTTTATCATTAGTAAATGAATACATTCAAATAGCAAACTGATGAAATATATCTCAGTGCAAGTGTAACACTTTTTAAATATTGATTTTCTTTCTGTGTCATACTGTTGTGTGAATGGAATTTTACTGCAGCTAAACCATGTGATGGTAAGATCAATACCCTGGCATGTGTGCTTGTGTGTGTGTGTGTGATATTTCTAAACCTAATGTCCTTATAGTCAAACTGTAATGGTGATTTTGTTCGTACATATTAAGATGGAGTTGGCCAACAGTTAATAAGGGATTAAATACAACTGACTGAAGAGTTCTGTCTAATTTAATGTCATAGTATGATGCCAACCACCATGATGTTGTATGTGGCAAACATTCAGGTTGGCATATTTGATTTAACTGCAATCTCTTTATAAAGTCGCCATTTGAAAACACTGACACCTCACCCTAAGACCTTTTACTTACATACAGTTTCTGGAAAGACTCCTCTGAGACCTTTAAATAGTGACAATAAAATTTAAGAAGCAGACATTTTCCACAATACATGTGAATCTTTTTCTTTTTTTTTTCATAGCCAATGGCTGCTCAAAACAAATGGAAGGAAGACCCCAGTGAGATACATGGAAATGAAAGCAAAGGTATTTCTTATATTGTATGAAATGCAACAGAAGGCTATTGATGAATTTAGATAGCAGTTACACGTATGTGTATATAGTTGTACATAAAGGACAGTAAATGCATTCAGGCTTTTTGTCTGCCTTAGAGGTCAAAGAGAGCCCTGCACACTCCACTGTGGCTTTGATTGAGGAGGAGCCAAAGGACACAGACCCATGGGACCTGCCAGAGCTGAAGGACACAGGGGTCCCATGGTCAGGTAATGTCCCTGTGTAACATTATAACTAGTACAAGTACAATATTGTCGTATCCTTGTATTTTTAAAGGAACATGTGTGTCCTGATCATATATACATGATCAGTAAGTAATACATTGACATGCCTATGGATGAATTACACTTAGTGCCTAGTGCAGATATGATAAAGTGTTACACAACCACACAGGAGCTGTCAAGTCCACTGTTATAAAACAGTCAAGTAACCAGTCAAATAAACAAGTCAGATAAACCAGTGAATAGCTGTCCATCACACATCAAGTCATTCACAGTATATACAGTAAAACAAGTCTGGAGTAACTCCTTCTTACAGTGAAAAAGTATTCACCCCTCTTGGAAGTTTGCCTGGTTTATTGTCTATCAACATAAAATCAAAAAAGATTTAATGTGGCTTTTTTGTAGAATTGCTTGGAGTGTTCCTTTATCTTCATGGACCTTTCAGGTACATGTGTATTTATACTACAATAATTGAAACCCCTCAACTACACACAGGTGATCTTCATGTAACTATTTACATGACTTCTAAAACCAGTTGGCTGCACCACTTTTAGTGTCCTATTAAAGGGGGTGAATACTTGTGCAAACATGTATTTTACATTTGTAATTAATTCAGATCACCTTGTAGAGATGTGTTTTCGTGTTTTTTTTTCTGTTGGTCAGTGTCAAAAAAGCTACATTAAACTTTGATTCAGTGTTGTAAAACAATAAAACATAAAAACTTCCAAAGGCGGTTCATATGTTTTACAAGCACTGTAGTTGTCTGAGCTTCCAATTCATCATTGCCTCAAATCAGTGTTAAAAGAAAGCATAGCGGTCATAAATAATAATGGATGTGATCTAGATAGTAGCCAGACAGACAGCTGAGTCTGTGCCAAAGTACTGTAGACAGGATGTCAAATTTAAACAGTGAAGTTGAATGAAGTCAACAACTTTAAAAGTTAAATTGTTTCTGCAATTTACTGCAAGAGTGAGTAATCCAATATGAATGCAATATTATGTATTTACGATTATATAAACGGCAGCATTTTCTGACTTGGTGTGAGCTGTGTGCTTAGGATAAGAAACATGTCAACTTACAGTTTACACTCACTACCAAGTTTTGGATAATAAAATGACATAAAAATGTTTTTAAAAATCTGGGGGCATCCTGAGTGCCCCTCTCTTTTCTCATATTTCCCATGACTCTCACCACCATTGTTTATGGTATTAATTAAACCTGTGTTTTTCCTGCTATGACAAGTGAAGACGAAAAAGGCCCATAAAGGAAAAGTTGGATAAATCTTTAAAAATGATAACAAATAAAAAAATAATGTTTTCTCTATTTTTATTTGGCGTTTAATCCCGCTCATTTCTTGTCTCTGTCTCAGCTCTGGATACCAAAGGGAAGGTGTTGAGAGTGTTGGTGTCGTTGGGGAAGTTGATCCTGCTGCTGGGTTTCCTCTACATGTTCATCTGCTCTCTTGACATCCTCAGCTCAGCTTTCCAGCTTGTTGGAGGTGAACACACTGACACTTGTCTGAAGCCACGTGTGGGTGAAGTGATGACCCATTAACTGGCACGTTATTGGCCTTTTTCACAGCAGAATTTTTGATTATAGGAAAAGCACAGGTGTTTCTAATAACATTAACGTTCAATTTAAGTGTCCCAGTAAGTCCTGACAGTGAGCCAGTATGCTAAATGGAATTCAGCCATCATTAATATTATTATTTATACTACTGTGACATGTCAAAATGTCCAATCACTCTCAACAGCATACTGTTTGAAGGGGAGAAACAGCATGTTTTTGAAAATGTACATGCTGCTATGTTCACCCTGTCCAGGTAAAGCAGCAGGTGACATCTTTCAGGACAACACAGTTTTGTCCAACCCTCTGGCTTGTCTGGTCATTGGTGTTCTGGTCACCCTGCTGGTCCAGAGCTCGTCCACTTCCTCCTCCATAGTTGTCAGCATGGTCTCCTCTGGACGTGAGTACGGGCCTCCACACTATACACACACACACACACACACACACACATATACACACAAATACACATCCACGCACAGAATACATTTGCATGAATGATGATGATGATGATGTTGGAGGTGTGGAAGAGAGAGAGGAGGAGGACTGATGATGAAGGAGACCTGTGTGCTTTGGCAGTGCTAACAGTCCAGCTGGCTATTCCTATCATCATGGGCACCAACATCGGCACCTCTGTCACCAACACACTAGTCGCCATGACGCAGGCTGGTGACCGCAACATCTTTCGCAGGTAATCATTTTGTATTTGATGGGTAGCTTCCTTTGACTCCTTTTCCCACAGGGAAGCCCGCAAAACTATTTTCCCAAGAACATTGTGTTCTGATGTGGAGTACAAGAATATGCAGAGATAATCTGCAACAGTATCTACTGTATGACCCTGATGATTTATCTTTTATTGCTGTAACTGTCAAGTAAATACATTGACCTGTTATGAAATAGACAGAAATTCCAACAACAGATGCATCAGATCAGAGCATACAGTGAGTTCAGCATTTAAGTAACACAACTTACTTTCATTGCAGTCTGTGGAAAACATGTACAACATATCCAAAAAGCCAACTTTGGATGAACTAAGACAACAGCCTTTTTTGAGCTTTGTGGCAATGGGTTTTAAAGATCTTCAATACTTAATCTACAAAATCAAATCCTTGCCTTTATCTAAAATCTGAACCCTTTATCTGAGTTTATCTGAAAAATAGTTATACTGTACTAGTAATACTTTTACTTACTTACTAGATGACCTTTCCCTGGACAGCAATAATATGTAACTTCTGTAAGAAATACCAAAGATCCTTTTACATTGCATTTATCTACCTTCTTTTACAATGTACACAGGGCTTTTGCAGGGGCCACAGTGCACGACTTCTTCAACTGGCTCTCTGTGCTGGTGCTGCTGCCTCTGGAGGTCGCCACTGGTTATTTGTACCTGTCCACCAAGCTCATCATTGAGTCTTTCAAAATTCAGAGTGGAGAGGCCCCAGACCTGTTAAATGTGATCACTGATATCCTCACTGAGTCAGTCATACAGGTAAAATGTCATTTCTGATTGTGTTGTTGTTACTTGTGAAAACTATTTAAACATAATTTTTGCTTGTTTATAAGAAATCTCTACAGGGCACCTTTAACATCATTAGAAGTGATTGTTGATGTAAAACATCTGAAAGACACTGACACTACTATGCAGAGTGAATTACAATAAGTGGTAATGTTGTCGTAAGGAGCCTCAGTTGGCAATGCAGTCAGTGACTATGTCTCATCTTATGCCCAGATCAAACCTCTAACCTTTCACTTGCAGATCACTACAAATAATATATATATTAGCTTTTACAAAACATCAGAATAGCCTAGAAAATGAACATGATGTAGAAGAACTGCTTCATGCAACACTTAATGCATATTTGACCCTTCTATAAAGACAGTATGAAACAACAACAAAACAGGAATACCTCACCACATAATGCCAAAAATAACCTTTGTCATAATATCACTACTGTTATGACTAACCACTGTGTGAAAGCTGGAGTTTGAGTAACTAATGTAAGTTCAACATGCACAAAAAGCACAGACCTTTTGGCAATGCCAGTTAGTCATTTAACCACAGGGGTGAGTCTGTTGACCCTGTCACCAATAATGAGTGTCACCAGCAGGTGTATGAAATGACTTGTCTTTTGGCTGCATTAATGGTGTGCTCAACTGATTGAACTGTCACGTTTGTCCCTGAGCTGAGACACCATTTGCCTCAGCTCAGGGACGAACTGACTACTGTAACAGTAGTCGGGTTGATAGGGAAGTTACTGTAAAACTGTTAGTGTTACCTATATGGACCAATGCTGAATTTCTTCTAGCTTTAGAGAATACATGTGAATCCATGAAGCAGTATTAGACATATTTTCGTGAGTGTTTGGAAGTGTTGTTTTCACTCTCTCAAAGAAATCCCCAGTGTGTCACAGAGAAAAGACACCATTATACAACATTATTATCTTCGTCATGGTTGTACATTTCTGCACATTCTTTCTCTTTCCCACTGACTTAGTTGGATGAGTCTGTCATTAGTGGGATTGCCACCGGAGACCCAGAAGCCAGGAATAAGAGTCTGGTCAAGAAATGGTGCCAAACCTTCACCAATACAGTAAGACCAAAACATGTCAGCTGTCACGTATCAACTTTTCAAAAATATCAAGATTAAAATCTTTACTGTAAAACTGCCACTGTGTTTCAGACCTTAATGAACGTTACAGTTCCCAGTCCAGAGAACTGCACATCTCCGTCTCTCTGCTGGGTCGATGGCAACTACACGTTCACACTGAAGAACGTTTCTGAAACATACAATATCCATAAATGTAAGACCAGTATTCACAGAATTTGTACTCTTGTTTTTTGCCAATGTGAATTGCAAAAAAAGTAATCTGTACATTAAGTAAATGCATGATATTTTCATCATGATATACAAGATTGCATGTTTATTGAGCCCATTTCCAAGAGCAGAAGACACACCAACCATAACAACTTTACAAAGTGATGATATATATGAAAGTGTGTTTTACAGGTTTTTGGAGTTCCTTTACCCCCCAAAAGGCCAGAAAAAATCAATTAATGCAGCTTTAACACAAGGAGGATACAAGTATCCATATTTTGTCATTTCTGCAGAACTTTCATGTGCGTGTTTCTGTGTGTCCGCAGGTAAGCATCTCTTTGTGGATGTGAATCTGCCTGACCTTGCAGTGGGTCTGATCCTGCTGGCTCTCTCTCTGCTGGTGCTCTGCTCCTGCCTGATCCTGATTGTCAAGCTGCTCAACTCCATGTTGAAGGGACAGGTGGCTGCAATCATCAAGAAGATCCTTAACACCGGTGAGCAGCGCTGCACAATGTACAGTATATCCAAGTGCGATAAATATGAATGTGATTGCATTGGTTCGTAATACATGAATGTTGTGTGTATGTTTGTGTGTGCAGATTTCCCATTTCCATTTGGTTGGGTCACTGGTTACATTGCCATTTTAGTCGGAGCGGGAATGACCTTCATTGTGCAGAGCAGTTCAGTTTTCACATCTGCCGTCACTCCACTTGTTGGTGAGGTCACCCATCATCCATCCATCCATTTCATTTATCACCTCTATGTGTTTTTCATTTCAAAAATCTATGTACCATTTTGCACCGGAAATTCCCATAAAAAGATGATCTAATTCTGCTTTTCTTAATGTTTCCGTATCTTGTTTTTATCTCTCTGTGACATCTGCAGTAAAACTGTGTACAACCACTGTCTCTTTAAGATAGGTTGAATATTGATAGGTTGCTTATTGTCCTTTTCTTGTTGTCTTTTATCCATAATTAACAAAACTTGAAGATAATAAATGTAACTAATTTCCTGGTAAAACAGGAAGGACATAGGAAGTGATGGTAGTTAGAGAAACAGAGAGCGGGTGTGAAAATATGTATTTTAACCAGTGTCCCGTTTGTTTGAATAGGTATTGGTGTCATCAGCATAGAAAGAGCATACCCACTGTCTCTGGGTTCAAATATTGGCACAACCACCACAGCCATCCTTGCAGCTATGGCTAGTCCTGGAGACACACTAGCTAATGCTCTACAGGTCAGTGATTCACACAGAAGACATGCACACATGTAGAATGACTAGATTGGCTTTAAAATAGGTTTCATAAGAATTTCTTTTGAATTGTAGGGGACATAAGGTCCAGTAGGTAGAGGAGGCCTGTATTTTCCTGACTTAAGTTTGTGTAAATACCATTCTAAAAATATATTTGCCTTTAGGATAATTTTAACTTTTATCATAAATGATATTGAATTGTATCATGACCCATAAGGCATTTCAATAATAATTGGGAAATCCAGAAGGTATTAGCAGGTCTAGACCTGCTCTATATGAAAAAGTGCCCTGAGATAACTTTGTTATGATATGGCGCTATATAAATAAAACTGAATTGAATTGAATTGAATTTTTTTTTTTTTAAACTGTTGGACGAGATTTACATTTTTGTACATGTTCAGCTGGCCTGGTGTTCACTGAAAATGAATTAGAATAAATTGTTGCAAGTGTATCAATTAAATGCTGTCTCTATTTTGCCTATAATTATTTACATATAAAGTCCATCATCCTTTCCAGGGAACTTCATATGACATTATTAGGAAATTACAGACCTGCAAAGTAAAGCGTTACCAAAATGTTTTATTAAATAAAATAGTATGTCATTTTTATTTGACATACATAGAGAAAAATAATGACGCGTATCAATAAAGCTTGTTGATGATTGCCCCAGATTGCCCTTGCACACTTCCTGTTCAACATCTCTGGCATCATCCTGTGGTATCCAATCCCCTTCACCCGCATCCCTATCCGGCTGGCTAAAGGCCTGGGCAACATCACCGCCTCCTACCGCTGGTTTGCTGTTGTCTACATCATCAGCTGCTTCTTCATTTTACCACTCTTCATCTTCAGCCTGTCGCTAGCTGGCTGGCAGGTATTGGTAGGCGTGGCTACACCTCTGGTCATCATGTTGATCATCATCATGGTGATCAACATCCTGCAGAAACGGAAACCCGGGTGTCTGCCTGCAGCACTGCGATCCTGGGATTTCCTCCCTCTCTGGGCCCACTCCCTGGCTCCCTGGGACAAAGTGGTCGGTGTGATTACTGCCAAATGCTGTTGCTGCTGCAAATGCTGTCAGGTTGCTGCTGATGACCAAGAACACGGAGAGAAAGAATCTGTGGAGAAGAACAAGAAACCACACACAGAGGTGTATGATAACCCTGCAATGAGTGCAGAGAAGGAGGTGGAAAATGAGATAAAGATAGAGCTACAGATTCTGAAAATGACCCAGCTTTGAGATTTTATATATTTATGGTGTGTGACTATGTGTGTATGATGCAAAGAACTGCTTTGGACATGGCACAAACACATTTAGGCAAAACTCTCACATTTCCATAATATTTATGTTATTACTTTTAGTAGATCTTTTAATCTAAGATGGGTAATGGTTATGTAGAGAATTCCAAGTCTCAGCATATCAAGAGAAAAGGAAATAACACATGCAGGAAAGTGTTGGTCGTTCAGCTGTATGGTGTCAACTGAAGTGGCCTTTAAACGACAAGGCTGGCAATGTTCTTTTTTTTTTTTGTTGTTGTTGTTGTTGTCAATGAATACCATGTAAAGACCAAAACCAACAATGCATTACTCCATTTCTCAATACTTTCTGACTTTCCATACCCTGTCTGTGACTTTCAGCCTCAAGCCAATTGGCTCCTGCTAAAGACATAAATCTTAAATTAAAAAAGGCTCACAAATATAAAGTTTCATTTTTAGAAAGGCTAAATTATTTCCTGCAATAGCTGGGCACTGTAGTGTTTAGCAAACATTAGTCAAACAGGAGGAAATAGTGCATTCGTTGGGGACTATTTTCATCCGTGGATTAATAAAATTCTGTAGTATTTCTGGCAGGAGGACGATGTATGTGGGATTGACAAAACAAACTACTTTGTTCATCATAATGAACATGTCACTCAGTGCAACGGTGTGGCTTATTAATGTGTTTTTAACAGTTTGTAGCCATGCTAGCAGCTTAGTTTGATTTTCCCATTTTAGCAAATACTTAAAAGTGTTCCCAACTACTTAATCCATGATTTTCTGTTTATTGTTCAGTACAAAAACAGAATATCTTGTTCACAAGTGTATTTAATAAGGTATTGTTTATTAATTGTGACTGACGTAAATGTGACAATTAATCATGATATTGATTTTAGGTGCAATTGACCCCCACAAATTAGCATGCTAACATTCCAAACTAAGATAGTGAACATAGGGAACATTATACCTGCTAAACATCAGCATGTTAACATTGTCACTGTGAGCTATGTCATGGAGGAATAATCAGGCTTTGGCTACACTGTCAGTGCTTGTTAGTAGGATCAATTACGTAAATACATTTTGTTATATTTGGTCTTTTAATAGGATTTGTGGACAATAGGAAAGATATAGATTATCACCAAACTTATCCCATAATATTTGAGTTTATAACTTTAGCTCTAATAGGTTGAACAAACAGACACTTAGATATTTCAAATTGACCAAATATGATTATTCGATTTTATCTTATAATGAGATTACTGCAATGGAAACCTAGATGCCTGCATTTGGTCAGCACACACTGTTAGGTTGTATTATAGTCTGTGTTGTTAAACTTTGAAAACTCCTGAAGATGCCATGACTCTTGTGCACTAGTATGCAGTGAATTCAGATCCAGAACCAGATTGGCACAAAACCTGCTAGGCAGAGTGCAGGTTTGATTTGACAGACACAGACTTGTTCAGAAGCAAATGCTCATCGTGTTTCCACATTTCTATCAGGTTTCATCTTTTGTTTTTTGTTTTTACAGAGAGAAATCTTTTTTTAACTGTGTATTAAAGACACATTGAGATCATTACCACATCGTTTTAAGGTGTAAAAATTATTTTGTAATTCAGAAGGATAATTGTATTCAAGGAATATGTAGAAATAAATGTCGAAATTAGATGAATGTGCATCTGACTAAATGTTTTTAACTTTTAATGCTTAATGTTGAGTTGTATACTATGTCTCAATAATACTGAACACTTAAAAATAAATGTACCTAACTGAAAGATTAATTTCACTTTTTTCTACTCACCTGACAGAAACCACTAAGCTCATCGTTTTAAATGTTCCCTCATTAGCAAAAACTTTTAACTGACCCTGTACTATGGGTATGATAGGATAGATTTTTATTGCTCTCCTATCAGTGTTATCTGAAGATCTTTTCTGAGTAAAGCATGGTGGAAGTGAACAAATGATTCAAGGGAGAAACAGAGTTCAGAGTAGAGTTCAGAGTAGCAACCACGATCTGTATCTCAAAGTATCATAAACTTTATCATCAACATCATTATTATTGTCACTTTAAGATTATCAGATAGTTTTCTGGTTTGTTTAAGTTTCTGAGGCAACACAATTTGCATCTAGGAAACTGTTGTGCTGACTGCTATACTGTCACATGTCAGTAAACCATGTGCAAATGAGATGGATTATCAATATGTCAATATCGAGGGCGCACAACTGTCCCAAAGCGCACAAACAACCACGAGACATTTCCACACAGTCAACTGACACTCACTCAAGTACATTTTATACTTCTACTCCACTACATTTGTTTAACAGCTATAGTTACTTTTCAGATTAAGATTTGACATAAAACTACATATGATGAGCTTATAAAATACAATGCATCATTATATATTAAACTAGTGGTTTTCTTCTTTCTTCTCCCATTAATCATCTCGCGACCCCTCATATTTATCTTGGGACCCTTTGGAGGGGGCCCGACCCCTAGGTTGGGAACCACTGGACTAAACTACCTAACTATATATAAAGCAGTTAAAACTAGCTCCAGCTAGCTACAACAATAAAATGTTACTTAGGCATTAATGCATCAAGCTTAACAATTATAAGAGGTAACATGTTGCATAATAATATAGAAGTCCCAGGAGCCTTTTGAGTAGGCTACTTTTACTTTTGTAAGTGGTTGTAAGTGTTTCAGATCAGCAAACCTGCTTAAGCTAGTAAAGACTTTAGTAATGTATCATTTGGTTGCTAGGAAACATCTGTAGTGCTATCCAATCAAAAGCAATCAGCTGTGTAAACAGGAAGTCACTGTAGCATCAGGAGTTGTACTTCCAAAAATGACAGTTTTAGGGGGGCAAACAATCTGCTAAACTTAACTGCCAGCCATTTGCAAATGTAGTTATCACTTTGTTTTAATTATATATGCATAAATGGAGAAATATGTATGTTTCAGAGATTTAAAAGGAGTCACTTTTGCTACAGTTTCTGCAGTGAAAATGGTGTGGTGACCCCTGGCTACAGGGCTACAAGTACTCAAATCATTTTTGCTCCACATTTCACTGAGCTATGTGTTGCAAAAGTGAGAGCGCACGGAACTTGTCATTTGTGAGTGACAAAACAGCATTTGAGACTCGTAGCAGATTCAAGCAGTTGTAGTTATTGACTTGTGTTTGTGAT
>LKNJ01007204.1:0-33880 GCA_002120245.1 Maccullochella peelii
AGTTTCTATGTTTTTACCCTTAAGATAGAGTGGAAAGAGCCATGAATGTGCCTGCAAGTTGAATTCCACTGTTGTAATAAAGAACTAAATATTTATGTGTAATATTATTGTAAACATAATGTTACACGTCATTTTCTGTCACATTAAAGCGTCATTTTCAGCTTTGAAAATGATTCTTACGAGGAAGTAAATGCACTCAATACACACAATGCATTTTGGTGAGAAACGGTGAATGTAAACAGAACATTTTATCCTTTAATATAAGTTAAAAACTAGAGAAGCTGTTGTTTTTTCTTTTTAATTTAAATGTATTATAATTAAAAATAATAATAATAATAAACTAAATATGCACATTTCTAGAGCATAGAAGCCATTGCTCAGTGTGAGAGAAAATACATAGGTAATTTTTGCTTTACATTAGTAGCCTGTGGCCAAGTCTACACGTTCACACAGTAAAATCAATCATTAGCATTAAGGGGTAGCTCAAAGGGCACTCAACATATCTTGATTTCCCATGCCTCCTCCATATGTTAGATAAATATGTTAAATATCTCCATGCATGTGTATATATAAAAGACATGATTCAAAGCATCTTGATAAGAAGCTTGGCTGTACACCATTTCATTTAACGTAGTCATTTGAATGTTCTATGAAATACCTTAAACTGCAGCATCTTAATCAAACAATACAATGTATGAAGCAGTATTGTGCATTTAAATAAATTATGAAATGTTTTGGGGAATAAAGTTTTGTTAAATAAAGATGGTTTATTTTCAAATTTTAAGATACAAGACGGGTTACTGTTTTGTGGAATAATCTATATTGCACCAGGACAGGAAATGTGTCTTTGTATCATCAATAAGAGAATCCCCACAGCAAAATGAATAAAATGACAGACATCACAAAGCATCATCAATACTGAGAAATAAGTGCAAAAAGTGAAAATTAAAATCTCCCAGCATGAAGATATGTTGATACAGTTTGTTCATTATTTTAATTGCACTTTGTACAAATGATCCCTTGTGTATCGTTTTCTTTACCTGAGGGGGCCTCCCTATGTTTTTACTGTCATGCCAGGGCAAACTTTAAACCTCACATCACTTTAAAGTGTCACCAGTAGGTGTCGTAGCTACATTGCTAATAGATGAGTGTGAAGCACGGTTTCCCTCAGACGTTTGTTACTGTAGGCAGGACACCATGCTTCAGAGTGACGGCTGCTAAAAGAAAAATTATTAATTTATAGATCTAAGTGTCGTTACATCCAAAAAAGATGAAACTTCTATGCACTGGAAGCCTTCATTGAAGTCACACAGCAGCTGCTTGGTTAGTTTTTTTCCTATAACACATCATCATGTCCTGGTGGCCATCTTCTTTCTGCATCCCTGTCAGACACACACAGGGCTTGAACCCGAGTCATCCCTGTGAAGGACGGCACCCAGCATTATAGTGATAGGCCTAACACCGGTGGCACCCTCGCGGTCTGAGTGAATTTATTAGAACTCTCACGAGCCTGTAGGATTGACAGGGCACGAGGGTGTCCTTTGGAGTAAAAATAATAGAGATGGCGAGCAAAGCCTCGGAGGGGAGTCTTTCCATGTCAAAGTTAAAAGGCGCTCTTTCTCTTTGAAACATCAAAACAGGCACAAGCGCATTCCTGTATGCGCGTAACCGGTCTCACGTCTGCAACGTGAACGCGGTGAAGTGCAGCAGAGTGGGACTCGCTGGACATTTGAACACTGGAAAGTCAATTCTAGTCATAGCCTATTAGTCTGTTTATTTAAAACATGTTTTAAAATAGCGACCATAATGGAAATGTTCAGTTTTCTGGCTTAATGACTCACAAAACCCAATTATGGTTTATTTCACGAAATAGACGTTAATTTCCTTTAAAGGCCGGTATATACATCAAGATATTTCTACATCACAGTGTTTATCATTTAAATATTATCAACATGACAATATAATAATATAAATATAATATGGATAAATGAATAGATTTTTGTGGATACGTTGTTTGTGCTTGTTTAACTCTGCATCAACTGCCAAGTCTCAAACGATTACTGCCACATTTTGTGCATGCAGGATCTGGAGATGGGATCGGCTGACGGCGGGGCGAGCAAACTCCACCCAGCAGATAGGATCTCGGGCAGGCGGAGCGGAGGGCAGCTTGTGCCGAAAGGGCTCGGGCTGGTTGGTCGGGACGCTTGACAAGTCCCGCAGAAAACTTCAGAGGGGCAAAGTCCAGCCTGAGTGTGAGGGGGACAGAGTGGACGTTAACGTGTGAGAGCGTGCTGGGAGAAAGAAAAAAATCACGTCATTTTAAAGAAATGCTCCAAAGATGGCGGTGGTAATAGCGACGGGAGTTTCAGGTGCCACCGGAGTGCAAAAAAGTGGATTTGTGGAGGTTTTGGTGCGGGAGAGGTGGCACAAAGTTTTGGTCAACTTGAACGAGGAAGCCCTCACGTTAAGCTGCGAGGAGAGCAGCGTTAACTACAACGTGAACGACAATGTCAACTCCAACGGCGTTACCAACGGATCTTACCTTGACAACAATAACACCAACTCCAACAACGGCCCCCAAACTGTGCGCACCGCGTTCACTGACCTCCCGGAGCGAGTGCCCGAGGCGATCGCCAACAGAAAGCGATGCGTCAAGGTGACCAAGCAGGAGGTCGGGGGACTTGGGATCAGTATTAAAGGGGGGAAGGAGAATAAAATGCCCATCCTCATCAGTAAGATATTCAAGGGTCTCGCAGCGGACCAGACCCAGGCTCTGTACGTCGGGGACGCCATCCTGTGTGTGAACGGCATGAACCTGCGGGACGCGACTCACGACGAGGCTGTGCAGGCGCTGAAACGTGCCGGGAAAGAGGTGACACTCGAAGGTAGGCACTAGGCAGGCTGGGCAGACGGTGTGTGTGAGAGGATGTCAGAAACAATGGGGGACCCGAAGGAGGGTATGGATCAGGGAATCCTAAACTTTTTTTTCATACCACATGCATGCAACAATTCATTTTATTCTTTTAGGAAGCCCACGTGTGAGTGTGTGCTTTTGTAGATATCTTTTAGTGAAAGATTGTAGGCCTACAGCACGGGGAGATGAGAGTTAAGTGTTAGATCTCGGTTCAGCCAAGGTTACTCTGTGACATTTCCAAAATGTTGGTGAATTTCAGCCTCATGTATATGGAGACCTAATATAACCTCACTCAAAGATCCCTAAAGGAACTCTGGACCTTAACATGCATGGGAATCTCACCCTTCAGGGGACAAAACATGTCGTGTAGGGCTGCGAGTGTGTCATTCCACATAGCTGCCTGTTTCCTAGACTGGTCTTGGGCTATTTATCATACAGTAGGTCAGTGGTCCTCAGGACACACTGCAAGTTTTCTATTCTACCTGCCAGTTGATTGCAATCATTTTGCGTCCCAGGTACAAATCACTCCCTGATTAGACAAACTGAATAAAAAAGCAGCAGGGCTCTGAGAGTTGAAGCCTGGGAATGAAAACCTCTGCTGTAGGATGTGATTTATTTTCCATCACAGACAGGAGATGTTTAATAACAAGAGCTCAGAATGTAAAGGTGGTGTTTTTAATGCACCAGCGTATATTATTCATATCTCATTTCCTCAAATCTGTTTGCTTATTCATTCACCAAGTCACAATTTGTTGTCGCCGTACTGTCTCTCTCAGGGATCGAAACTGAGAAGTGAAACTTTTTTTCTCTGCAAATTGATTAAATTTACAACAGGAGAGGGGAAGACACTCTAGTGAATCGTGCATGTAGTGCAACTATGCCACGAGGACAAGCTAGGTTTATTCCATAGTTGGGGAAACAGGTGACTAACTGGGTGCCTTCTGTGCTAAAGAACAGTTCAAATTTCTAATTTTCTAATGCAACCAGAGGTGCCATGGGAGAATCACGCAAGATCAAACTCATATTGTCTCTCTTCCCCTTACGCTCTTCTTTAAGCAAGCCATCTTAAACAAATTCAACTCTACATTTCCTCAAGCATCTCACATGCAAACACACACACACACACACACACGTATAGACACATGTAAAAGCACAAAAAAACTTACTTTCAGCTGGCACACATGAGCAGTGCAGCCAAGTTGGTGTTCTGCAGTTGTTTTTAGTCAAAAGTGAAGATAAAAATTAGGCTGATGCAGGCAGACTCCACTGTGAAGGATAATGAACATAATTTTACCCCCTTAACACACACACACACACACACACACACACACACTCTCATATACACATACTTGTGCAATCATGGTGATGATCCTTCCCAGGGGGACACAGGGGCTGCAGAGGAAAAGAGGTCCCAGCCGAAAACTTACTGAGATAAGAAAGAAGGAGAGAAGGAAAGTAGCAGGCAAGGGGGAAGGGGAAGGGAGAGAGTGAGATGGGAGGGGGTGGAGCAGAAATGTGAATTTAATGGGGTAAGTGCTGAGAGGGAGAAAGATAGAAAGAGACTCATATAAAGATGACAGCGAGGGGTTAACTTAAGGGTAACAGAAAGATTTAACATAGATCATTTGCATTTGGGAAAGCACTGATTCATAGAGGAATAGTACAAAGTGACAATGTGCGTTTTCAATGGGTTTCATGGATCTTTGGGGGCATGAAAGGTGCTTAACACATAGCCAAGCATGTAAACTTTCATTTCAAATAAAAAGATGTGATATGTAAAGCCTAAAAATGAGTGATATATTTCCATTTTTATTATTGAGTGTAAGCCACCTTCTAAGAAGTGAGAGAAGAAGACTGTTACATGAGGAGAGAGATCAGGAGGGAACTGATTCAACTGTTAGGGGAGAGTGTACATGTCTCATGGGAGAGGAGTTGTGCGTTTGTGTGCATGTGTGTGTGTTCAGTGCACTGCATTTCAGTGCATTTTGAGTATGCAAGAGAGCCTGTACGTGCATGTTTGTAATCTGTTTTTACTGTAGCACTGATGAGCCATGTTGGAAACTCATTAGGAAGCCGGAGAACAAATTCAGCTAAAACAGGAAGCGACCACTCACTCCTGCCAGATGCAGGCTGTGAGAGGGCAGCAGATGACCCAGTGGTCAAAAACCGCTCTTCAGCCAGAGGACCACGGTTCAAGCCCCCATGTCAGAGAGCATCCACTTTGTTAAAGTGTGCCCTGAGCGAGACGCCGACTCTCTGCTGGCTCTGTTCTGTGGCTCAGCATGCAATCTGACAAGCCACAAGTGAATCTCACCATGTGGATCAATCAAGGTTCTGCAGCTGTGTCGCAAAGCTCCCAACAACCACATCCACTGTCACTGTGGGTGTCCAGTGAAGAATTTGTTACACACAAATATAATGCTTTCAATTACATACTGATAAATAAATAAAACACTAGTTTAAGTCTTAAACTGTACAGCTTGTTCAGTGCACTTGAACACTAAAGATCGTTAGGTGAGCTAATGAGGTCCACCTGGAGCGAAGCGGCTAATTAAAGGTGACTTGATTAGTCAAGTCACCTTTAATTATCCACTTCCAGTAGGTCACAGTAATTAAAAGGCCATGCTTAGACAGTTTGCTGTGTGTTGTGTTTGACATATTGACATGTCACAGCACAAAAAGCACAAGCGTAAATAATAAAATGAATGATGGCTGGATTTAATTTAGCTGCTTCAGTTTCAGGTTGTTATTAGTAACGCCTGTGCTTTTCCTACTATGACAGGTCAAAATGTCTTCAGTGAAAAAGGCCTAATGGCCAGGTGTGTGGAGGAGAGAAAGTATGCAAGATTTGAATTTCTCTCTTAAGCTTTATGTTTTCGTTCTTCACACAACCACTTGCTTTTTTTGTGTGTACAACTGATTGCAACACCCCGAATGCGTCTGAGAAGGAACTGTCCAAAAGTGTGCGTTGTTATTGTACGATTCAATTCAAAAAGACAGCATCCTTTGTCAGCAGTTCCTGCCTTCTCCCCCGATATCAACCTCCCATAGAGAACGTGTAAGATGCCCTGGATGGCAACATCCGGAGACAGGACCCCTTTACCTGCCAGTGATAAACAACTTCATAAGTCCCCAGTGAAAGAAGGAGAGAACTTTACAGGTGTCAGTTCTGGCTGCAAGAGGCGGTCACACAAGGATAACTGCTCAATGTTCACAGCTGTTCCTGTTCGGTCCCCGTTGCACTGTTTTGTTTTCCTCCTATTGTTTCCATTTTTGTATTGTTGATTTTTGAAAATTCAGTCCAACCATGGGGGTGTTACATTTGTTTTTCCCTCAGCATAAAGAGCAATTTGGTTAAGATAAAATGAGATGAGAGCACATTCTTTGGATAATTGTGTAGGTCAATTCACTTGTGTTTATAAATTAAACAGAATGGTGTAACATGTAAAAATGGATATCCAAAAAATGTTTTACAGCCAGATAGAAAATGATGATGTCTACATCACACAAGGAGAGGTCAGATTATTTATAATATTTATGTATTATGCTAACTGTACCTTTTGTGATCATTCATCAAGTGAAGTGTAGGCTGGACAAAGCCTTCCCAAGGTTGGCTTGCTGCTAATTGATTTTCACTGACCTCAGAGTAATACAGGTTGTCTTAGTAATTAGTGGTGTTGAGAACACATAGAACTGTAAAACCTTTGAACATTTCCGTTTTGCTTATTTAATATGTGAAAAAAAGATGTTGTTGCAATAGAGAAATTCTCTACATATGTGTTGAGTAGCTAAATCTGCAGCTTTTTTCCACAGAAGCCTGTAATGCTGTAGAAAGCTAATGCTAATACTACAGTAGGTTCTAAGCTAGTTAGCTGGACGTGCTAATGTTTGTAGCAGACAAACACATTGGTTAATCAATTCCTCACACTTTTGCTGCTGTGTGTTTTGTTTTGGAGAGGCTAGATAAAAAGACACAACCCTCTAAACTCTCTATGCTGAGTATTGCTCTTACTCCAATCCCCATCTCATGGAGAAATCCAAAGGTACGGCTGCTGAACTATGATTAGACTATCGCTGATCGGGTGAGGAGTTTAGCGAACGGTCAGTTGACGTCAACCTTAGGACCCTTTATTGAAGTAGGCTAATGGAGAGTTTTGGTCAGAATGGATTGATATGATGGGAAATGTTGGGAGACAACACTCCAGGTTGAAACACGCAGCTCCAAACTGTATTATTTGTAAGCGTCAAGACAAAAGTCAGAATACAGTAAAGAACATCTGCCACAGTTCAGCAGACAGGAAATGAGTCAGTGTCCTGAAAGCCCTCCTGTTGATCCCTTAACAAGCCCTACCTGTCGTCACCTGACATCTGGATGGGTTTGTGTATGAGTGTGTGTATATGTGCTGCAGAGTGTGTGTGTGTGTGTGTGTGTGTGTGTGTGTGTGTGTCTATGAGCATGTGCCTACTTGTGTATATGCATGTGTCATCAGCAGTGTAGTCTAGGCTGATGCTACAGTCAATATACTTGTTGTATATGTGTGTGTGTGTGTGTGTGTGTGCGTGTGTGTGAGAGAGAGAGAGAGCGCGCTGTGGCATTGCAATAGTGATTATTGTGGCAAAGATAATGGATTGAATCATTAATTTCTCTCCTCTGTGAATGTTTATACAGTCAAAACAAAAGTAGATAGCGACAGCTAAAGCTCATCTGTTTTTCCTGTTGGCAAGAGACATAAACTTCTTTCTCCTCCAGGTGTAATCATTGTGTTGTTGTACATTGCGTTTGTTTTTTCCTAGTTTTCTTGTGATGGTCATCATAAAATTGAGCTCCTCTACGGTGGCTAAATACTTCACATCACTTTAATGCTTAAATTGGGAATTTTATAAAGATTTAACAGGGTGACCAAAAATAACCCATAATAAGAGGGCTGATAGACTGTTATGGAGCTTCACTGACTTCTGTGGAATCTGTGTCGTTGTAGATGAGTCAACTGCTATCTATTCACACTTTCTGTGGTTGTGGTTGTGAGTACTGCAAGTATGGTGGTTTATGATGCCCTTTATAGAAATAATGGAACATGCTCTCTGGTTTAAAGACTGATGATAATGAAGATAATGTACTGTGCCTGTCACATTTTCCACTTTATAAAGCAGAGTAAGTAGCTGTATGCTAACATACTTTTGGCACTGCTTATTTTGGTTCTTGTGAGCAAACATTGAGGAAATGCCTTGATAGATTTGTGTACACTTTAAATATGGATGAGCAGGACAGCAGAATATACGCAAGATTGTGATTATGATGATGATGCACTTAAACTTTTTGATGACATGTATACTACTACTAGTAGTAGTTTAAACATTTAACAAAACATTTTGTTTGTCCTTGATTTCAGACAGAAGTAGAAAAAAGCAGGCTTCTTCTAGCTGGCGACTCTTGATTTTGCTGGCTCAAATGACAACTGTCGCTGTAAGATTTTATTAGGTGTAGCTAGCTAGCTAATTAAGCTTAAGTTAGCTTCATGACTGTTGAAAACACTCTTTTGGTTGACTTTTTAATGTTTCCTGCTGATACGTTTTAAAATGAGAATCTTGTAAAAGGGGACTTAAATATGCACTTGCATGATATTGTGCTAAAGCTACACAGTGGAAAAATACTACACAGTAAGCCTCTGCTAAATGAGTGTAGCTTAATATAAGGTCATGATTTATGGCCCTAAATATCACACTAAGGAAAAACGGTTAAGCCTCAACACTATGTGAGAATATGTGGGATGTGAGGGGGTTTTTTCTGACTCAAATCTCCCACATTCACATAGTCATGGCCCTTTTTACAGCCAGATCAGTATTATGATGTTCAATACTTTATAGAAGAAGACCCATGACATTGGCTATTACTTTTCTTTAATCTACAGGTTCCAAAATAGCTCACTTTTGCTATCCCTTCAATCCAACATCAACAGCAGCATGTTGAAAGTATATGTTAAAAAGTGTCTTCATCAAACATCTTCATCAGATCAATGTCTTCTTTCTTATGTAAACACACATTTCATGCCTCTTCTTCTCTACTTTTAAAGTTATGAGCTTCCAGAAGGTTAGTAACTGTAATAAGTGATTCTACCTATCGCACATTTCAATTAGTTTTTTGTCCTTCTGTAAAAAGGACGACCACCTTAGTTACTGTTCATTGTTCAGTTGAGGGGATATTTGAACTTAACTTTAAAATATTGGTCCAAACCTTACAAAAAGATGCCTTGAGAGTGGATTTGTAAATAGCTTTTGTGCTGCTGTAGTATCTGTAGTCCAGATACCTACTCAGTGCCTACAAGGAGTAAAAGCTTTCATTCTGCAATCAGAGGCCTACAGAGGACTCTTTTTCTTCTTTTCTACCTCTTTTCCCTGGTTTGTTCTCTTTCCAGCTTCTACCAATATTAAACTCTCTACTTTCTCTCCCACGGGCTTAATGAGAAGAGGTTTCTTTTTTCCTTTGGTACATTTAGTCACCAAATAAAATTTGAGGCATATGGTAGAAAGTCCAATGACTTCAGACCTCATTAAATACTGTTAAAGACCATTAAGTGAAAAAGACACAATGAGTATATAATTACACCTGATGTTATAGAGGGGGGCGTGTGTGTGTGTGTGTGTGTGTGTGTGTGTGTGAAAGGGAGCTGGTGCTGCGCAAACACACGTGCTGAGGAACGCAACTGAACAAGTGAATGTGTTTGGTAGACACAAATGAAATCCGTGGCTCCACTGTCAAGACCGAAAGCTCTAACACTTCTGAAGAAATGAATTGCCTCATTTGGATAATGTGAGTGAATGGGGTTGAGTACAGTTAAAAAGTAAGTGAATGGTTTTTAAATATCATCAATGGAAGTGAATAGCATTTTCAATGGTGACTTGAACAGCTGGTCTTTGGTGATACATTGCCATTCAGACGTCTGCATCATGACTGCTGTAGCAGCAAGCTACTGTTTCTAAATGAGGTGGAGAGTGGGAGTCACGATGAAAAAGATTTAGTTGTGTCTGTATGTGCATGCTCTCACTTTGTCTCAAGCACCAGCCAGAAAAATGGAAAATAAAATCAGGCAGATGGGGGGAGGGCAGCTCCTCATTTAGATCTTTTGGTTTGACTTATTTAGCAGCAAACCAGCTGCTTTTGAATGAAGGCTCAAGTGGTATGAGCCATATCCGCTCCTAGTTCTAATCATGCTTTTGAGGTTATTGTGCAGAGTTGGCCGTGTTGGTGCTGTAATGGAATAGAAACATGAACCAAAGTGATGCACACACATTTACACACTTCCAGTGTAATGATCACATGGACTCCACCTCATTTATTTTCCCCTCCGCTGGAAACACTTACAGTTCTACTTCTGGCCGCAGTTATGCTGGTCAATGAGTTTACATTTCCTCCCTCCAGACTGTCTTGGTAAATGTTAACTGGAAACAAATCCCCCTCTAAATATTGTGTTTGTATAATAGCTGTATTTGATTTGTTTTCAATTTAGTCAGTTCAGAAAGTGGACTGTAAATTTCAGAAGATGGACATGGTGAATGAGCCGTTTGGCCACATAATTGTAGTATCATTTGAAATTCATTGTGTGCCAAGTAAACTTTCCCTCTCAGCTTTGTCCTCATTAGGACAGCAACTAGTGATCATTTTCCCAAAGATATTCACTTGACAATGATCTAAAACCAGAGAGTATTTGGTATTTTTGGTTGATAAATGACTTGAAACTAAATTGTGATTAATGTTTTAGTTCTACTTTCCATTCTGTTTTTCTTTGTCACAATCCTAAGTATTAAGTGAAGCCCTGTAAAGTCTAAAGCCAGATTTATGGTCGATGCAAGAGATTAATGGGAGTCCTGTGGAGTCGTAGGTTTTGATTTATAATTCAGCATCAGATTTCTCAGATTGATAGCACCCCGCAACACTAGATGGATGTATTGTACTGTTAAGGTTGTATCATGCTTTAATTATATTCCCAACAGTAACTGTGTTCATATTGTTTCATTAACTTTGTGATTCCGAGTCACGGTGGGAAAGTCGATCTTGTTTCACTAATGCATATGGGACTATTCAATGTAGTTGACGTATTTACGTTGTTTCATTCACTGTGATAGAGAGCATAAATCGCAGGTTTTGGGTTTAGGTTTGCAGTGGAGATGGCTTTGCTAGATGTGTGTTACCGATAAAGGGAGATGATTACTGAGCCTTTTTTCAACTCATGTTGTCTTTGCTGTCAGTAATCTCTACCAGCATCAGAAACTTGTTGAAGGAAACACAAGCAGCCTATGCCGACCAATCACAGTTCACAGTCCTCATGGTCCCCACGTGGTAGCTGCAATACAGCGACTACATGCGTAGGTTTCATAGCTACGGTGTGAGCCCTTAACACCCAACTATAAATGGAGCTACACAAATCTTCAAAGTTCAATATTTTAAGCAGCATAATGTGCTTCACTGACCATGTTGTGATTTTGCTACTGTTTGCCACTATCATGAAATGAAATGGTGCATTTGATAACTGGAGTCTAATAAAATAGTAGAAAATGCTTACTACTGCATGAGTGTGTGTTTGTCAGATCCGAAGTCCAGCAGTAATGCTGGATTATCACTGACACACACACATACACACACATTTTGTGGGCCGAAGTTATTTCCTTCTGTTCCTTTGTGGCTTCATCATGCTTTACAACACAGAAGATGAGGCAGATGAATTAGCTTTTTGCTTTCTAAATGTAAATCCTACATGTTCCTTGGTGTCACTTCAGTCTCATAAATGCATGGCTCCTAACAAACAAAGCAGACAAGGTTGTCATCATCGCCCTGCAGCAGTTTCGATCTTTTCCGTCCATTGAATTCACTTGTGTTGCACCTTGTTATGATGCGTTTTAACAAATGGATCAGTCATTCTTCAGGCCTTTAATCTGATCTGACTGTGTGGGTTATTCTACAGTGCAGTTGTATCACGTCGTCACTGTAGGTCTGTTGAAGACACTCTCACATCACCTCCTCTGAGTTATGTGTCATCTCTCTTCTACAGGTTGGCGGTTAGGCTTGTTACACAGTCTCACAGGGGTCTATGGTGCTTCTCCCAAGAATAGTTCACATGCTGGATTACAAATGCCACCAGCCATATGCCAATTATACACGGCTTGTACAGTGGGATATGCCAATTAAACATCCAGCGCATACCAAGGATTCAGAACATTCAGGACACAGAGAGCGTACTGGATGCCCACTTTATCTCTGCCTCTCTATTTCTGTCTTTCACTGAAACATGTGTCCTGTCTTCTCTTTTCTTCTCTCCATCTCAAACCTAAAAACATGAGGAATTTAAAATAAAGCCTCCAGGAATTCAGAGTTTGACATCTACAAGTACAGCTTTCTGTTTTACTGGTTGGAAAGTTGGGAGTTTCTCAGGTACTCTGCAGCATCAGTTGTGACTGTTCTATCAGGAAATATTGGAGGCCGTGGGGTTCGGTGTTTTCGATATCATAGCAGCAGAGACAATGTGTGAATCAGCAGTGCAGTTTACAGCATACATTTTAAGAAATTAACTGAGAGGTGAAGAGACACTTGAGTCTGTTTTGGCTAACTGCATTTTGACATTATGCTCTTATAATTTGAAACTGACAGCAGAGAGGGCCAACTGTGCTAGCTCATTGTGATAGGAGACAAAAGGTAATCATTTGATCAACTGAGCTTCTTGCTGTCTGTGCAACAAACACAAACTGCTTTATTTGCATAACAAGTTGCACACACATTTATTTTAATATGTAACTTATTGAATTAGGTCTACTTTTAAAGGAAATCTATCCACCCTTTCATGCAGACCTCAACCAGTGGACCATAGGATGATACAGTTATTGAACAGACTCATAGTCATAACTCTTCTTGCTGAAGGCAAAAATGTCATAGCCTACCGATAAGTTTCCACACTATACCCACACATCTCTGTAGCCCTTTGCGGCAGAGTTGAAGCATCATTAAAGCACAGAGATATTGCTGAGAATTACCTTTCTATCTGCTGCCCCATGGCAGTCAGTAATACTGTACCACCAAATGCCTCAGTTTCTATTTCTGCTGTGTTTCTAAACATCTATGGCATCCCCACATCCTTCCTCTGATCTGTTTCAGAGACAAACTACCTTTAAAAGAGTGAGCATTTTTGAACAGCAAGATGCAATTTGTTTACAAATGCTTCTTGATATGGGCTTCATATCAAAAGAGGTCTACAAGGTCAAACAAACAGTGGATTCTACTCAGATCTGAATTGGTCTCTGTTTTAAATGATGTTAAAAACAATGCTCAATGTCAAGAGACTTCAGTGTTCAAAGTATGAATACATTATTAAGCATACGTTTCCCTTGTTTGCAAAAAAGGTTAATAGAATTAAGCATTTAACAAAACAAGGTTTACAGCATACTGTTTAGTGTAAAGACGGAAGTAATTTACAGTTTTTATTAAATGAAATAAGGAATCTACTGAGTGAAAGATTTTCTAACATATAATTATGGGATGCTTTATACCTGTATATTTTTCAAATGAACCCCCACCCTGACTGAAAGTATCTCCAGAACATTTATATTTCAAAATGTGCTATTTCCATGTCCCTGTTCAACCTTCTTTACCATGTCTTACTGTATACTGGAAATCTCTCTCTTACTTTTCTGCCCAGTGAAGTACATGCGCGAGGCCACACCGTACGTCAAAAAGGGCTCCCCTGTGTCTGAGATCGGCTGGGAAACCCCCCCTCCTGAGTCTCCCCGTCTCGGCAGCCCCCCGATCACCTCTTCCTCATCTGACCCTCCGATCCCCCTTACCCAGCCCTCCCTGTCTCTGCAGGGCGACAGGAGGTGCATACCACTCAAGATGTGTTATGTAACCCGAGCCATGACCACACCAGACCCTGAGAACAGGTAGGTGACACACACACACACACACACACACACACACACACACACACACACACACACTGTAAAAAATGCCTGTATCCTCATTCTTGAGCAGAAGGCAGCTCTCTTAGAATTAAAATTTCAGTTTGACTTCAAGTACACTCCCATTATGATGAGGCTGCGTTTGAGACATGTTGCAGTGAGGAAAGTATGTCATGTGAGTGTAGTGGCGAACTCGAGTTGACTTCCTCAACTAGCTCACAGGCTTTGCTTCAATATTGTCACTGGCACAAATGCTCCAAAGTTCAACTCTGAAACAACCAAAAGATGGTTAATATAATGAACCAAAGGTTAACCAGTTGTTCTCAGCAGTGTGACAGAGAGACAACAGAAAAGTCTTCCCCTATGTCTGTAGCCTGTTTCTGCTGTCCTGAAGGGATTACCCAATACTGTTTTGTCAGACTTTTCTTTAGGCCGTTTTCAGTTTTTCTTAAAGACAGACGTTTGAAGTAGCACACAGATAACTCCTAGTCAGCGGGGGGTGGTCTGTCAGGAGGTGGTGTTAAGTTAATTGGTTGGTAATATGACAATGGCCCAATCCAACAGCATGGGGGCAAAAAGTGATTTACTGTTTCAACTTTTTTTTGGTGTCACAGTCTGTGAATGTGTGCTTCCTGTCCCAATTGTCTCTCCCTCTGTTTCTCTCTCACCATGTTGTTTCCCTTCCCGCTTGTCTTTTCTTCTTCTCATCACTCTCTCCTGTCTCATGTTTTTCACTTTCACTTTCTTACTTATTTGTGTTTTTCTGCCCCTTTTATCTTCTCGCTGTCCTCTCTCTTTCATGATCTTTCTCTCTGTGTTCCCAGCTTTCTGTTATGTTTCGCTCTATGTCTGAATCAATTCTCTCCTCCTGTCTCCATCCTCTTCTCATTATTGTCTCCCTCTTGATTTATTTCTTTTTTTCTCTGCACTGCAGCACTGTGTCTCTCTAGCATTCTGTCCCTCCATCCATGTGTGTCCCCCTCTGCATATGTATGATTTTAGAAGTGTGAGATAGTTGAACCGCACTGAACTTCAAAGCTTCAGAGGATGAAGGCGACATCAAAGTCAAGTTGTAACAGTGAGCAGTGACTTCTGAGTTCCTCTGTCGGTATAGACGTTGTTAGACGGCTCAAACTGTAAAATGTAAATGCTAACACACACACACACACACACACACACAGTCACTACAACAAACACTGAAAGAAAATGAAAAATAAGAACATCATCCATGGACAGAACAGATGGTTCTCTGTTGGATGGCTCTCCTTCATGATAAAACTTTTATTTCCCATAAAATAAAAAATAATACCCCCAAAGATTCAAAAAAGTACATTATTCTTGACAGAGGGAAGGGCAGTTGTCACTTTTCCTTGGTGGGAACGTGCCCAGTTATTGACAGAGATTGCGTCTGTGAGCCATTCTCTGTACCTTATGAGTGCCATCATAACTCTTTGAGATGTAGGCTTGAAAATGCTGACCAGGGTCTGAGGTGGTAGGTGGATCCATCCACCTACCACTTCTGTGTCAAGTCTGCACTGGTTGCCTGGCAACCTCACTGTTACAAGACAACAAAAGTTTTTCCACTTCTGTTTGTGCATAAATGAAGCAAACAGTTGAACTCTATGAACAAATTAACTTTACAGGTGCTGGTAGGTGTATCTTTTTTATTATTTTAGCCAGGCTACTGTTTCCCCTCTCTTCCAGTCTTTATGCTAAGCTAAGCTAATTGCCTCCCAGCTCTCCACACTTAGCGCACAGACATGAGAGTGGTATTGTTCTTCTTATTTAACTCTCGAAAAGAGGGCGAATATGTGTATTTTTTTCTTTGAAATGTCGAACTATTTCTTTAAAGCTACACTTTGACTAGCTTGAAGACAGGGCATCACAATCAGGTAATAAAGCAGAACCCATCTTAAGGCCCTCATCATGCTATCATTGCTATCCTGTCCACCAGTCTACCAGTATTCAGAGTGAACAATGCTTTCATCAAGTGGCCTGGTCTTTAAATTGTCTCCTCCTGATGATGGCATCATGTGTGACTGAAGTGGGCACCCTCATCCCTGTTAATGGGCTTCTTCCATTGTCAAATTCAACTTCAACATCAGTCTCCCTTTAGTGTAGTGTTTTAGGAAAAACTCTCTTGACTTGAAAAATAGCAAGTAGCTTCTTAGTGCAAACAGCTTGTAGAAACCCATCTGAAAGAGAATGAGTCAAATGAATCTGTGTAACAAGAAAGTTTTAGTTTAACAAGTTTTTCCTGAAAATGGGAATATGTGTTAAACATATTTTCCCTAAAAAAAAATATATGAAATGAAATTTAATCATAAATGTTAAAGTGACTTTCAGCTGCACTTTCACAAATCTTGGTTGAATTATTAAACCTTTTTAAGAGCACAGTAGGGTTGAACATTCACTTTGTTGGCCATAACTTTGACTTTATTGGTGAGCCAGTTATACAAGGAGAGAGCAGATTCACAGGCACAGATAAAGTCCTAGGCCAAATTTACCTTGACCAGCATGTTTTTTTAACGAAGTTCCTTCCTTATCCTCACAGCCAGGACAAATTCCTTTTGACTCACCAGTAAATATTTAGTAAATGTTTAAATGGGAGGACACCCAAGTTTTAAATGTGGTCTGTTATTTTTTTATCCATGAAACTCACATTTATACTGTAAAGTTGGCTGTTTCTGGCGTTCCTAGATGATGTGCAGTTAAAGATTGCAGGGCAAGACTAAACATACTCTCTGTTTTTCATATTTTGAGTTCAGAGCTGAAATGGTTTAAGAGGCTTTATGTTACGTGACAGGGAAATCTGGCTTATGTTTTTCTTTTACTAGACTCAATGCAATGTTGCATCCCTCAGAGGGTTTCTCTCTTCATTTCAGCAGATGCCGTTTAAACTGTATGTAAGCCTGAGAGGACAGACAGGAGAGGGGGATATGGGGAAAGGCGTGACACGTACAGTGATGAGAAGAGATGATACAAGTCAAGGAAAGAGAAGTGATGGAAAAGAGACTTGATTTATCTTTATTTAACTATGTAACATCCTGAAGACATTTTCCTCACCTTACTAACATACACACTGTATAAGGATATAAAGTCTAACTTTCTGTGACACTGATGACACCTTAAATTAAAAAATGATAGGATTACACGCTTATCATTTGCAGTGTGGATGGAAAATGTTATGAGAAGATGTGGAGAGACGGGATAAGAGGAAGTGTGGAGGAGAAAAAGGAAAGGAAAGAAACGGAGAAAGAACAGGAAAGGCGGAGATGAGCAAAGATAAGGAAAAAGAGAAGAGAGAGATGCACAGAGACGAGGAGAAAAGGAATTAGCACCTAAAATTGATTAAATCGACCTCTTTTTTTCTTTCACTTTTAATCTGCGTCACTAGTGAGGCAACATTCTTGAATGTGACTGTGAGGCTTGGATATCCACAGAAAACGTGAATGGCTGTGTAAAAGGAGGAGATGACCCCTGGCAGAACCAGCACGGTTCCTCACAGTATGACAGTTTTCCACAGTACCTCAGTTTAACCTTGATAAAGATTTTGAAATGATGTAAAGACTTTTTTCTCTTACCTAGGTCAGTTGTATGCCTGCATACTATGATATAATAACCCACATACTTGGCCTTATAGTATCTTTTACTGTAACATGTACTGCACCTACACAAAGATCTGTCTCCTGACCCCTTAAGTAGTCTCCAGGTCTTCATATTTCATCACATCTTTTACCTTAAAAAGCTGCAGCTCTCGTGGCATAGAGGAAGTCCAACTGTTAGCCCTGCTCATTCAGAGCAGAGATGGCACCTGTGACATACACTGTAGTGTAGATATCATGGTTGGGGGCATGCTTTAGACTGAAAACATGAGACTTGGACTCAAGTCACAAAAATGAGGACCAGTACTTGCCAGTATTTCCCAGGAGTTTTCTCCAAAATCTGGTCCTGTTTCTTGTAAAAAAAAACAAAAAAAAAAAAAACAATTGGGTGCAGGTTCCATAGATTTTGGGCATGTATCCGATTACTTTTCATGCTAAAATGACTGTTTACAGTTACTGTTTCAATTAAGCAAAAGAAGGAACGTGCAAAATTGGGTAGGTAAAAACTATGCAGTCTGTTCAACAAGTGGCTTAATCAAACATACAGACCTCCATTCTGAATCAGAGCAGCAGGGCCGACTGAAGAGCAGCAGATCATTCTAACGTTACAGCTAAATGTCCAAGAACAATGCTGCCATTCCTCACAGCACTAAAATAACAGTCTAAAATGCGATGTGTATCCTTCTGCCACTGCACACACTAATAACCTCAGGTCAGAACTGTAAAGATGGTCAAATGCTTCCATATGACCACTCGGAAATAAATCTGGTGGAAAAAAACCTTACCCAGAATTTTGGACAATTCTGAATGATTGGATGTTATTTGAATCTCAGAGATGGCGTACTTTTGAGAGGAGTTGTTGTTCTACTAAAAATGATCGAGTGGCACATAACACTATTCCCACAGAACTAAGGAACATCACATCTCTTAACTCTTTCTCCAAAACTATAAAACAGTGGTTACTGGACAATCAAACATGCTGTCATAATCTGGAGTAGTGGTTATGTCATTGTGTTGCTATTGGTCTGTGATTATGTGCTTTTGTTTGTGCTTATGTACTTGTTGGTATGTTTTATTTTAATGTTTTTTTAATATGCCATGAACCTGACAGGGACTGCAGATGAAAGTGAATCTGGCACATTTACATGATGGACCTATGTGCCAATGCTGATTAATGTGCATTGTCCCTTATTAAATAAAAATAAACAAACATAAACATAGGGTGTCTTCTTGTTTTGTAGTCTTCTGTAAAAAGGGGCGGCGATGTCCGATGTCAACGGCGCGAAACTTTACTCCACCCACCCTAGATCTATTATATCTTAACTATTTTCTATTTTTAGGTAATTAAGTTTATCACATATCGCGTCTAATGCTTCCATATTTAATAGCGTGGCATTCTCTGCTGCAGAACGATACCAAACACCTTATAAAGACAGTCATAGACAGTGTTAACCCAGGTTTAAAGGGCAATTATACACAACACTTCATTATAACAATACAAATACATTTTTACCATATATGTCTGTATATATAGTATATGCATATGTGTATCTATATGCACAGCAAATTAATTAGTAAATCAGAATAAACTCAATATATACCATGGTTCCTTTGATCAGGGAGATGTCTGTCTCTCTCCTCAGAGGAGAAGAAAACAAGCACATGGTGTGTGTGTGTGTGTGTGTGTCACAATTGGGGAATCTGTTAGCAGTTCAGTGACACCTAAACTTAACCCATGCACATAGATCTCTATGTATATCCACATATATGTATTTTCATAGGTATAGCAAATGAAATAAGTAAAATAGAATTACTACAGGCCATCCAGCTCTGATCTCTGCTACAGGAATGTAGAAGAGGAGGGGGGGATGCAGAAGAAGGGGCTAACCCCCACACAGACACATTGGCACTCAGAGATCGTATCAGGCATTTCAACTTAAATCTTATTTCATTACAAGCTATGATCAGTTTATTTATGTAAAGGCATATTCACATTTCCCATTTCATTAGCTATAAAACAAAACCAGACATCCCATCTTTATCTGGATTAGTGGATAGGTATAAACCATTCCCGTTGGTTCAGGGTTTGTTATACCTGCATCAAAATCAGCATGTTAAACAAATCTTTAGTACCTTTCCGAGGGTTAGTTAAACATAGCATATTCATTAATATGCATTTAATTCAGCATGGTCAGCAAAGTCAGTTCCTTTGTTCTTGTGTCAAGAGTTCAGAGTCTTGAATCTTCAGCCCATATCCTGGAATGTGGGAGTATTAGACTAATTTACTACAGGCCTGCTGTAAATTGGGCAATTGTCAATTAGCTTTCCCTTAATGTCCTCCCTGAGTCCGGGTGGGTCATGTTTATAGCCTGGAGGTCATGCTGATAACATGAAGTTTTGGGAAACTTCCATGAGTCTTAACAGAGACTTGTTTCATAGCAGAGGGACCTTGGCTGTGCCACACGCAGTGAAGGTGAATTATTTTCTCAATGAAAGATGTAGAATTATTCATCATCAGGCTCCTTATCACGCTACACTTACTTCCATACGTTCAAGTCTATATAGTGGCAATCCAGTCCATGTGCTATTCTCCATGTTATTTTATTGTGCCATGCATGCAAGAGATGGGTAATTGAGCCCTAAAGCCACTCGCACATCTTGGCCAGAAAATGGCATATAACACTTCCTCTAGGTCTACTATAACTAGTGGGAGTCAAGTTGTTGCTAAAATTAACATCCTTAAAGAACCTCCTCTACCAAACGCACATCTGGCCCTGGAGTCTCCCTCCTTCCTCCCCCTCTGCTCTCCCCTGGCCTATCCTTAATCAACTTGCCTTTTATGGGCAGCAGTTGTATTTTTAACCCAGAGAAACACCTGGAGCCTATCTAGGCGGTCTCTCCCTCCTCCGTGGGTTTGATGGAAGAGCAGATTCATCAGTAAAGAAAGCTGCAAAGAAAGCATGTTTGCAGAGTTGAAACCACCCTGGTTTTGGAGTAGCTTCTATTTTAAACCACTGGGAGCACCTGGACAGTGGAGTGCTGTTAACAGACATGCTAGATTGTTTCAGAGTTGGTGGTAAACTCACTGAATCAAGAATGCATTTCCATTTATTTTGTGAATTGAAACTGAATGTGTACTCAGAAAATTGCCCTGGGTGCATCGTGCAGCAGATTTTGCTGACTATACTGTTCCCATTTCATTCACTATACAACAGTTCCATGTTGACATGCAGTTTGAAATCTCACATCTCTATTTTCTGCCTTTCCTTAAAGGTTTTAATACTACAAATACAGATTGGACTAGCATAGATTACAGAAGTAACATAAATAAATTCTTAAAAATGAGTATGATTCCACTTTAGCTTCAGTTACAATATTTTGTGCCATTTTTACTGCTCAAACCTCCTGGGATAAACACACTGAGTTCATATTCTTCCAACATGGCTAAATCTCAGCATGAGCACACACTGAAGGACCATTTATAATGCCTTGTCCTCTAAACCTCTGAGTCAGCCAAACCTAATTTTTTGTGTGTCAAAGTTAATAAAGTAATATAATTCTTACTTTGCATCCTTAGTCTGGACTTGGTTTTTTCTTCCTCAAAGGACAATAGACAGTTTACCATTGCTTTTGCATACCTGAGTATTTTTCCTGCTGATTTCAGTTCACAGAGATGAACACTAACTGATGCTACAATATGACGCAACAGTGCACTGCTTTATGCACTGTAAACGCTGCAACAACCTTTTTTTTAAATTCATATTCACTGAGCACACAATCAAAGAGCCATTCAGTGACATCAAGAACCATCCTACAGATGCATTTCTCTCAAGGCCAGAAATACTCCGATATGATATAAGGAGATTAGTTATGGGAATTCAGTGGGAGACAGCATTGTGTCATATGGCCCATAGAGGATGCCTGAGCAATGCCTGTTTGTCGTGTTTTGATTTGACCTGAACAAACTCAAACTTCAATGCAGTGAGGATAAACGGTATAGATAATGGATGGATGAGACAAACGCTCTGAAACTAGATGTTGAAATTAAATTGAGTCAAATTGGGTCTGCCTGATAAGGCTAGCAATATATTTTCAATATTCAAAAAGGAATCCATTCACCCAAGGTTGTGACCTATAAAAGTTTTATAACCCGTCTAATGAAATCAGAAAGGTTAAAGCTGTTTTAACTTTTCTTATCTCCTCCTCCAGACAACTGGAGCTGCACTCCCCTGACGCCCGGCACACTGTGGTGCTGCGGTGCCCAGACCAACCATCTGCCCTGTCCTGGTTCTCTGCCATGCACTCTGTCACATCCACACTGGCACAGGTCTGTCTTTGATTTCATTTATTTTAGAGGTAACTCTCATCAATGTGACCATTAGAACGAGATATTTCAGTGATCACATACTGTGGCCATGATTCAGCTCCTCAGAGCTGCTTTGAATCTAATGCGTCCTGAATGATCATCTCTCCTAAAAACTGTCATCCCCCACAGCGGGCGCTGGCAGAGGTCATCCAGAACACAGCCAGGACGGGGGTTGCTGGCAGCAAAGAGATACGACACCTGGGATGGCTGGCAGGCAAGGTAGGAGTGTGTGTGTGTACATGCATGTGAGAGAGACAGGGAGTGTAAAATGCTTTATAATACCCAACAGTATAATCGTGTGTGTGTGTGTGTGTGTGTGTGTGTGTGTGTGAGAGACACACACACCGATGCTTTCTAGATTTTTAATGGGTGCCTTCTCTCTTATGACCGTTTTGTGACTATGGTGTGTAGATGTATATGTGCATGTGTCAGCTGTTGTTCTAGCTTTGTAAGGACCAATTTGAGTTTAACACCGTAAAAAGAGTGGACATTTTTGGAAATTGAGGACATTTTAGTTGGTCCTCTCATCTTCAAAGGGCTGTTTAAAGGTTAAGACTTGGTTTTAGGTTGTTTTTTTTGTCCACATCTGTAAAAGATATGTGTGTATATATGTGATATTTGCTTCTTTTCTGACACATGGGTTGTATTTTTGACATAATTTAATAAGGTTTTGTTTCATGTTTATTGTTGTTACAATTGTTATTTATTAGCGTGTCATGTCTTGTTTTTAGGTGCATCACTTATGACTGATTTATTAATTGATTAATTTTATTAACATTGTTTTTATTTTTTATTTAGTGGCTTGGTGGGCTCCTCTTAATGTCCTCTTGAAATATGTGTTCGGCATGCTTGAAACTAGCTATTTCATACAACGTGTCATCCAATCATGTCTAAAGGCAAAAGTGTGTTTAAAGCTATTTCAAACAGCCACACTCAAAAGTGGAGTGAAAGAGAGGGGGGAGACGCGATATCGTTTAAATATGGGAATAACGGCGCACACTTTTGGGCAATTTTTCCTTAAAGGCATTCATAGTGTTGCACATGTTTGAACATAATAAAAGTGTCAGAAATAATTGTATGACAAATGAACCAGATAGTAGTAGTAGTAGTAGTAATAATAATAATAATAATTAAAGCTGCAAGCAGCGTTGATGGGCCCTCGCACTCCTGCGCACGTTGGGGTGTGCAGAATCCGCCGCTTCATGATGGAGTAAAAAATAAGTTCTCTGTTCTCTGTGTGCTTGACCGATGGCAGAGCTCAGCTCCTACACACACACACACACACACACACACGCATGAATCAAGGCAGAGAGTCTGCAGTGGAGATAGTCATTTCCTATTGTCAATAGGTGGTGCTATGACTACGAGTGAATTTTGGCATATAGATGCCTTCAGGTTGGTAATGTAATGAAACATGTAAAGTTTGGAGCAGATTGGACAATATATTTAAAAAGGCGGCGATGAGCTGAAAATGCCGGTCACGTGGCGACGAAAACTCAAGCTTTGAGTATCGTTGGATCCCAAAGGCCTTGAGATGGTATTGGCCAAGTTTGAAGTCGATCCGATAAATTCTGTAGGAGGAGATAGATTTCATAGAGAGGCAAAATATGACAAAAATTGCTTAAAAATTCACATGAAATTCAAAATGGCTGACTTCCTGTTTGGTTTAGGGTATACCTCCAAGAGGCTTTTTTCTAAGTCTGGACAAGATACATACAGCTACCAAATTTGGTGCATATAGGACAAACCGAAAACTGTAGGGGGTGCTATTTTAACCCCCCCCCCCAGTGCTCAGAACACATATCAGATCTGCATTTTCAGCAAGCCTGACGTGTATGCCAATTTTCATGAGTTTTTGAGCATGACTAGCACCTCAATTTTGCAGTCAGTCGCGCGGAATAAAAATCGTAATAATAAACATTTGAATAACAATAGGTCCTTGCACTTGTCAGTGCTCGGGCCCTAATAATAATAATATGTATGGTATGTAGTTATTAGTATGTAGATTGTTAAGGTTGATGCTATGTGGTCAGGGATGCAGAACGGCAATCAGGATGTAGAATTATGTGTGTGTGTGTGTGTGTGTGTGTGTGCATGCGCACAGGTACCTTTGTTTGCATGCATATTTTTGTATTGAGCATATCTTCTGTAAACACACATGCACACATCTTTGAGATTCAAGCACGTACGAACAAAGATAAAGCTTCACTCTCTCTTTCACATGCAGACACACACACCTGTGCAGACACATCCACACACACACACACACACACACACACACACACACACACACATCCATACCTGTCTACTGGTAATTTAGTCCTCATGAATTTGCCAATATTTGATCCTTCAAATGCAGTGCAGTACTGTTACTTAGCAACATATTGTCATTATGTTAAAAAGCTGACCCATGACCCTCTAAATCCCACAGTATGATTGACTGAGGCAGAACTTCAAAGAGCAGATTCCCTGGCTGGGCTGCAGATAAGCTCTCATAATGAGAATAGTTATGGAGCATTTTAAAATGAAATACCGGTGTGTGTGTGTGTGTGTGTGTGTGTGTGTGTGTGTGTGTGTGTGTTCTAAGTTAAGAGATTTAACAGTGTGCTGGGTTTGCTCGTTAGGAGGGATGGGTGGGCGAGGGGGCACAGCAAAGAAAATGTGTAGAAAGTGTACCTGCCACCTTTAGTATAGTTAGTACAGACCAGAACAGGTTTGTAACAGCCTAAATTAGGGATTTTTGGAGCATTTTGGAATGAAATAGGACAGAGAGACAGATTGAACGAGTTAGAGTATACAGTAAGTGAGAGAGAGAAAAAAAATGTGCATACACAGTCTTGGATTAAGTTGAGGTGGAGACTGGTCTACACCCACTGCTGAGTACACACTGCTGAGTTTTTTGCATATTAAACACACACATCATTCCTCTCTCTGACACAGCATTAGTCCCATAAAGCAGCCGGCACACAACCATTGATATTGCTGATGAAATACCTGCTTTCATCTAAAAACCTGAGGACGATTTCAGTATTTGTGACAAATATAAGAGGGCATAGGAACATCAAATCCTGCAGCATCAAATTAATCAAGATTGTCCTTGATTCCAGTTCAACATGAGCAACCTTTGATTCACTTAGATTAGAATTTTAATTATCAGTTGTTGAAGTTATTTATCTTACTACATTTAAACTTTTACAGCTCCATGAAGATCTGTTGATAGTATTAGAAAAATGAATACCTAGTCAGACTCAGTGATCAATTTAAAGTCATTACTGCAGGCTCTGGTCATTTGTGCACTTAAAATAATAATCCATTAAGAAAATAACTGCAAACAGCTTCTTTGCAGTTTTTTATTTAGCAAACCCCCCATGGCCCTGCACAAGATGAGTGGGTACAGAAAATGTATAGATGGATATCACCTTCCTATGTCTCATTGTTTATTTGTTTGTGCTGCAGACAGAGAGCGAGAAGCAGTGCTGGAAGCCGGTGCTGGTGGTGGTGACAGAGAAAGACCTGCTGCTGTATGACAGTCTACCACGGGGCAAGGAGGCCTGGCAGAGCCCTGCACACATTTATCCACTATTAGCAACGCGGTAGGTCCACCACCATATGCACAAATATCACAAAAACGCACAGTATAGTTGCTCCATTAAAGCTTGGGTAGGCAAAACCTTCCGTCTCTCTCTGCTGCCTTGTATCACTCCACTAATCCCCTCCCACCAAAGCCACAACTTCAACCGGCAGCCGCTGGAGTCGTAGTGCTCACTCTCCACGGCGTGAGCCTTACTGAGACCAGGGTCCCTCCCGCCGGGACTTGTCTTTTCAAAGACGCCCCTCCAGCGCTTTGCGGCCGCAGAGCAGAGCGCCATGGCATCAAACATAATGAGCCCGTAGCTCCGTGTGGAGCTGGGAGGTGTTGTTGTGTGCTATACGCTGCACAGTAAGCAAAGGAGGTATTGGAAATTCTTCAGTTGCAGGATTTTCTGCTATTGAATCAGGCTTTGACCATCTGAAGAGACGTGCACCCGCATCTGCATTTGTAGCTCAGCCAATATGAACGCACCATCTCTATGAAATAACCTATGATTGGTCAAAGTCTCCCATCATGGGATAGATTTTCTGAAGCCTGAAGTAGAGGTTTTCTCTCAGACCACTTGAATTACAATATGCCGAACGGTTATTATGGAATTTTTGCCCAATGACGCCAAAGAAATACTGCCTACCCCACCTTTAAGTATTTAAGGTATTTTATATATTAAATATATAAGACAAAAATGTCTTCTCCTTGACCTATACTATATGTGTGTATGTGTTAATCCAGTCTGGTCCACTCTGGCCCTGACCGGGGGTCGCCTCACTCTGGCACAGAACTGTTCTTTGCCACTCGGACTGGCACACGACTTGGCATCGAGACTCATCTGTTCAGGGCTGAGACCAGCAAGGATCTGTCCCTTTGGACCAGACAAATAGTCAACGGATGTCACGCCTCAGCTGAGATGATCAAAGAAGTCACTACAAGTGAGTACTAATACATAACACATAAACACTCAGATTTAGTAACTCAAAGTACCTTTAAAATGGATAAAGACATAGAAACGTACACACTTAGTATAAACAGAGACAGGAACGCACACAAACATGTAGCTGTGGATGGGGTGGCGTGAGCAGCACGGGTCACTGTGCTGGATTCTGTGATGCTTCCTCAGACCTGTTCAGGCATGCTGCAGCAAAACTTATCCAGAGAGATTTAAGAGGCTGCAAGGGTAAGTACTGCCTGAGGTCTTGCAAGCCTAAAATAAAGTCTAAATCCAGTGCATAAACCAAAATGTGTACATACACACATACAGACTCCCACGTCCACTCACATACTAAGATAGTAAAGGGTTTGTGATGTAATTTGACAGCCATGTGGAAGATGTGGACAAAGCACTTGCTGTTTATAGAAAGGAATGCTATTCTATGTGTGTGTGCGTGCTGTTTGGCATTGGGTCTTGGACATCCAGGGATTTCCAACAGAATACCCCCCCTTTCTCCCTCCCTCTCTCTCCAAGCACAAAATGTCCTGGGAACTGCACTCCTCCCATGGGTCCCCTTCATCTCTCCATCTATGATAACACAGTGCCAAATTAAGTTTCACTTCAGACTCGACTTATGAAAGAGCAAGTTTCCAACAGCAAATGATACACGACCCCAACACTACATCCTTGTCAGTGTTGTTTCCGCATCATTTATGGCCACCAAGCTCTTGTCAAAACTCTCCTAGATCGTGTCTGCACCCACTGATCCAGGTATAAATGTTACGCTGTGATTCGATTTGAATTTAATCAATTTAATTTCCGCTGTGTTTGATAAAAATCTGATTTTGTATGTCATGGTAGTTAGCAAGGAAATGTGAATGTTAAAAGGACATCTTATTTAATCCCATGACAAAACGCTGTCTAGACTGAAACAAGCTGCTCAGCATCGACGTGCTGTAGCTTAAATGTGGCAGTGAAGTCAACAGATGTAGTTAAAGGCCCTGCACACCCATAGTACACCCACACAGGTGATGTAACTTCATTTTGGATGATTAGAGCTCTTCACAGGGAGTGTCCAGACTGTGTGTGATTGACATCTTCTTCACTCATCTGTTGGCATACTAAATATTACACCATTATGATTCTTATTGGTGTACTAACCCTGCCCACCTTCAACCTGAGCTTAGGTCTAATCATCCTTTAAAACCTGCGTTCATTGATTTTTGGGCCACATACTATCACCTTTTAAGTTGACATGGTGAACTTGTTAGCACACAGTTTCTTATTTATACATCCAGCAGATATAGAGCAACATTAGCATCTATTTGGACTTGTGTTTCTGGCCACTAGATGAATGTAAGTCCATTATTCATTTTTAAATGCTGCTTTAGCTACTAAATGCTGCATTGCAAGATCTACGCGAACTTGCACTAACTTTAGCTGTCTGTTGTTTGGTTATGGATGTGTACAATGGGTTTTTAGAGCTTTTTGCCAAAAACAGCCACCTGCTGTGTCAGGAAAAAAAGCTAAATGCTAATGCCAGCATGGCAGCATGCTCACATGGCACATGGTAATGCTGACATGCTAATGTTTAGGAGGTATAGGCCTAATGTTTACCATGTTCACCATCTTAATTTAGTGTGTTAAAAATATTTGCTAATTAGCACTACAAGTATAGAGACAGAGGCAGCAGTATTCAGTCATAAACCAAAGTATTGTAGAAATGTTGACCTGATTAATGCTACAGTATGATGAAATGACAGGATTCATCCTCTGGGGACCACGACTGTCTGTACAAAATGTCATGGCAACCAATCCAATAGTTTTTGAGATATTACATTTTGGACTGACATCGCCATCCATAGAGCCATTCCGCTACCATGGTTTAAAATATTTGTTACAGCAGCCTTAATTTTGTAGTGTAATATTGATTTTGGATATGGGTCAGTGACACAGGCCAAAAGAATGAGGAAAAAAAAAATGGAATGGTTTTGAATATTTATTGCTCATCACTATTGAATTTCTGTCTGAAATGGATCCCATAACTTTTCCAAAACAGACTGATGTTAGCACCAAGCCCTCGGTTTCTTGTTATGGAAGTAGAAAAGTAATTTACACTTCCCGAGAAGGAGTGTGATAATGCATCCAAAGTGCTTTCAGTCATTTTTCAGCAGTTGCCACCTGAGGAGTCGTTGCGCTGACCTTGTCAGCTTTTCATCTGTGTAACATTCTGATAAATCATTGTGATGGTTTATTCACTGTCAAAGCTTGTGATAAATTCAACTCTCAATCACTCACAGGGCAGCAGGCCATTCTTAGAGGGATTTTAAAGGGGAAACTAATTTGTTTGGCTCTGAAATCAAATTTCACAGGCACTTGGCCTGCTGTAATTTCTGTTATTATTATGTCCAAGGTGACTTAGGTCATAGTGATATTTTGAGCAATTAGCAGGATAAGGCACTGCGTACCATGTACTCACAGTATCAAGGTTTAAATCCTGCTTATGTCTACAGCATATCTGCTCTCTTTTAAAATATTCAAAACATTGGTTGAGAAAACAATCTCACCAGAGGGTCCATTTAGAGGGTGGTCTGGTGCTTTTGATCATATTGCATGATCTTCATCAGCAGACTGAGATTGACCAGTTGTCATGATATTTCAGATGTTTGTTTCAATTTTGTTTGAGCACTTAAAAGGGAAATAGTGAGAGATTTTGGGAAATACACTTTAATTTGCTGTCTTGCAGAGTTAGATGAGACAATGGATACCACCCTCATGTCTATACGCTACATATGAAGCTACAGCCAGCTGTCAGTTACCTTAGCTTAGTTACCTCACCTCAGCTTTGCATAAAAACAGGGGGAAAGAGCAAGCCTTGCACTGTCCAAAGGTACCACAATCAGCCTTCCAGTACCTCTAAAGCTCACTAACTAACAAGTTATGTCTCTCTTGTTAAATCTGTACAAAAAACAAAGTGTAAAAACCTCATATGGGCCCTGGTTTTATGGGGGTCGTGTGCGCAGTGACACTCTTTATGATAAGCCACTCTAACCGGCTGCTCGAAAGACCTAAAACAGCTACTAAATGAACCTTGTGTTGACATTGTTTTCTCAACGGCTGTGGCCAAGCTCAAGAATAAACTTTGAACCAGATATTCAAAACATAATTATATGACCAGCTTCAGATTTATCTGTTTAAAGTCAGCAATCCCACCTCTCCTTCTTCCTGCACACCCACAGTCTTCTCGTTAATGTTGTTGTCAAAGGTGACAGCTGTAAAACTTGTTAAATTATCTTATAGATCAATTTGGGTCTCCTTAATGGACAGGTAAACAGCTTAATGACTTAAAAAAGCAATTTTACCTCAGTGGTTGTGGAAAATGTACCTAGTAACCTGCTGTGACACTTGAGGCTTTGCACTGTGTGATGCAGTTTCAAAATATGAAGTATACCTGCTGCTAATGTGATTTTATAAGTTTAAAACAAATGATGGTGACCCTTAATAACCTTTTAGCGTTTCCACTTGTCGTGATGGTATCAGCATTAGTGTCTCCCTCCTCTCCCACTGTCTCTGTCCCTTATTCATTCAGTTCCTCTCTCTGTCTCTGTGTTATCACACATACCCCCCTCCTTCCCTCCCTCTGTCTTTTCCACTCACCATTAGGCAGAAAGAAGGGCTTTTGTTGCAGCCTGAAAAGCCCCTTCCTCTGTGTGTGTGTGTGTATGTGTGTGTGTGTGTGTGTGTGTGTGTATATATTCTGGTGGGAAACCCTGCTTGCCCCACAGATCAAGGCTCTCAGGTAGAAGAGTTGAGTTTCAAGTCCCATTTTCACTCCTGAAAACAACAAAGACCCAACACTCTTTGCCCCATTTGCAACTGTTATGCCATTAGGGAGATGTTTGTCCTGCCAGATTGTTTATACATCATTAGAATAATATTACACATTATGAGCCTCATTTTTCATCATGAATGGGACGTCTTCAGGGTTCCAGGGATATTACACTGTGTATTTGACTGTGTGTGTGCCTCATCTTTCTATTTGATTCAGTGTCCTTATCAGCATTACTTCCTGAAGTTGTAATCAACACACCTCTGTTGTTTAAGTGTGTTTCACAGTTGATAAGGAGGGGATAAATTACTGTAATATACCCACTCTAGCACTTCCTATTGTACGTGCCTTACTGGTCCCAGCACCTCACCTGATCAATGTGGTTTGAAGTCAACATTGCTTCTGTGGTATTGCTATCCAAAAATATGTAGAATACTGTATATTACAATAGATTATTAATACAATACAAAACAATACAGTAATTATGTTACAGGTCAACTCCTGAGAAAGGTTTCACACATAATGAGGGGTTGGACAAAATGAAGTAAACACTTCATCAAAAAGAAAAAGAACCTAAACCTTCAAGAATACTAAATCGGCATTGCAAACACGGTATACAATATTTGTCAATCCACGGTATTCCTATTACAGTCCATCCAACTTGAGAGAGATTATCTTCTCTTTCAAAGTAGTTTATCTGTGTTTGACAAAGAAAGTTCAGTCAGGGAATCTGAGCTTTTATAGAAAACATTTAACTGTAAGATCTGGTGGAAAGGGCTCTGCTCTTTGTGGGAAAATCTGAGCAGCAATGAGGATTCTGCTGGGAGAATTAAGGGGTCAGAACTGCTTGTCAAATGATCGAGCATACCCCATCCCTTAATCCCCCCTCAGTAAACAGAAAAAAATATAGCGCATAAGGAGGAAGAAGAGTTAGCAGATTGAGCTGCAACAGAAAACTGAGTCTGCATGAAGTATCAGCAGATTAATAGTGAAAAGTGTAATGGCTGCACTGTACACCTGAATATGAATATGCATGAATATGATTGGATGAGCAGCTGATGATGTCAGATTGCCCCCCGTCTCCTTGACATAATGAATAAATCTGCAGTTTTATTAGTTTATTATTAGTTTTTATCAGTGTGCCTGCAATGTGGGCTATGACTACGTGCTGGTTGTCTCATGTTGTTTTGTAAACTCCCATGTTAAAGTGCTAATTACCATACCTCTTTTATAGCTGTCAAATGCTGCGAAATGGCAGTCAACCTAATATGACCCACCTTTGTAGCAGTGTTTGTAATTGTGAATGAGTTATTTCAGAGTGAGTGTTTTTTCCTAAAATGTTTTGTTATTTTGTTGCTCTGCTGCACCACAGTAAGAAAATGTGAGATGCCAAGAAATCTAAACAATAACAGAAAATCTAAATCAATTTAGCGTTGGTTTCGATGACTTGATTACGTTGTTGTGCAGTACAACCCATCCATCTGCTACTCTGTGCAGGATAAATTAAACTCACAAGATTTATTGCAAATTGCGTATTGACCATAGTCAGGTGTCTGTGTGTGTTACTGTGTACACATTTGCCAACCTTGGTTTCATAATTGCCTTTAGATAGAGCCAAACGAGGAAGGGATTTAGGTGTGTATTGGGTGATTAGCGCGGTTTGACTGACGACACGGTTAAGCAGTCAGAGTTGAGAATCAGCCTGTTGACAGTCAGACAAAAGAGACTGAAACAGCCTACAGAAAGCGACGACACACACATACATATATGTAAACACATGCATAGGTATTCTGTAGCCCACAGAGAGAGAAGACACGCTCACATATGCATCTCCATGTCTCTTTCACATATCTGCAAGATAGAAAATAGACCCCTTTTCCTCACCGGCATAGAGTCATTACACACACTCACTGTCATATGTACACACATGCAAACACACATACCCCTCCCTGTACATGCCATACACACACATCCTGCTCAGGCTGTCAGCAAACAATGGAAAGATAACAACTCTTTTCTCGCTTACTGTGTCTTTGTCACACAAACACGCCGCTCGGTAGATCAGCTGTCGTCAAGAGAGAGGAGCTTATGCTGTAAATATGAAGTTTTCAGCATGCGGCCTTCATGTCTGCCGGTGGGGATCACTGAAAAATAAGACTAAATGCCACTAGATCACACTGTGTGGAGACGAGACAGGTTTGTCATTAAAGCAGAGGAAAATAATGCGTAAATTGGAAGAGTAGATAAAGATGGTACACTCAGCTTTCAGCCAAACACAAGCTGTGAGGAGAGAGGAGAGAGAGTGGTAAAAAAAGTGATGAGAAATGTTGTAGAACAGATGAATTACACTGTGCTTTCAGCGGGTTGGTCTCCACGTGGAGAGAGTAGTCTGTCACTGAAATATGGTAAAGTGTAACAGACATGGGACGCATGAGTTAGAACAGAGTCGGGCTCCCTTTGATAGATGACTCATGTATTAATGATTGACAACATGACAGAACTGTAATATATTTTAATAAGGAGAGCATATACAGTGGGGCAAAAAAGTATTTAGTCAGCCACCAATTGTGCAAGTTCTCCCACTTAAAAAGATGAGGGAGGCCTGTAATTTTCATCATAGGTATACCTCAACTATGAGACACAAAATGAGAAAAAAAAAAAAATCCAGAACATCACATTGTAGGATTTTTAAAGAATTTATTTGCAAATTATGGTGGAAAATAAGTATTTGGTCAATAACAAAAGTTCATCTCAGTACTTTGTTATATACCCTTTGTTGGCAATGACAGAGGTCAAACGTTTTCTGTAAGTCTTCACAAGGTTTTCACACACTGTTGCTGGTATTTTGGCCCATTCCTCCATGCAGATCTCCTCTAGAGCAGTGATGTTTTGGGGCTGTCGCTGGGCAACACGGACTTTCAACTCCCTCCAAAGATTTTCTATGGGGTTGAGATCTGGAGACTGGCTAGGCCACTCCAGGACCTTGAAATGCTTCTTACGAAGCCACTCCTTCGTTGCCCGGGCGGTGTGTTTGGGATCATTGTCATGCTGAAAGACCCAGCCACGTCTCATCTTCAATGCCCTTGCTGATGGAAGGAGGTTTTCACTCAAAATCTCACGATACATGGCCCCATTCATTCTTTCCTTTACACGGATCAGTCGTCCTGGTCCCTTTGCAGAAAAACAGCCCCAAAGCATGATGTTTCCACCCCCATGCTTCACAGTAGGTNTAAAAGATGAGAGAGGTCTCCAATTTTTATCATAGGTATACCTCAACTATGAGAGACAAAATGAGAAACAAAAAAATCCAGAAAATCACATTGTAGGATTCTTAAAGAATTTATTTGCAAATTATGGTGGAAAATACGTATTTGGTCAATAACAACAGTTCATCTCAGTACTTTGTTATATACCCTTTGTTGGCAATGACAGAGGTCAAACGTTTTCTGTAAGTCTTCACAAGGTTTTCACACACTGTTGCTGGTATTTTGGCCCATTCCTCCATGCAGANAGGTCTCCAATTTTCATCATAGGTATACCTCAACTGTGAGAGACAAAATGAGAAAAAAAAAATCCAGACAATCACATTGTAGGATTTTTAAAGAACTTATTTGCAAATTATGGTGGAAAATAAGTATAAATCAATAACAAAAGTTCATCTCAGTACTTTGTTATATACCCTTTGTTGGCAATGACAGAGGTCAAACG
>LKNJ01007205.1:0-13399 GCA_002120245.1 Maccullochella peelii
CTCCCTCATCTTTTTAAGTGGGAGAACTTGCACAATTGGTGGCTGACTAAATACTTTTTTGCCCCACTGTAAGTGTTCAAAGTCTCAATTTACTGCTCACTACAGAGTAAACCATTGAGCGTCTATGATATAGAGAGTAGTGAGGGAGTGATTTTGGACACAGCCCTAGTCTTTTCAAATTTAGCTCTGCAGAATCTCAGTGCAGTGAATGTTTCAGTGTGACTTACAGCCTCCACACTAAAAACTATAAAATCTTACCATCAGTTTTGGCAATATTTCTATGCTCACTTAACATAAACCCCTAGAGAACTCCACTGATTCTACTCACCCCATTTATATTGTGCATGCACCATACTCTCTGTGAGTTAGTTGGAGAGTCACTGATTTAAACATGTTTACTCTATTATAGTCATTTCATTGTATGAAAGGTGCATCCCTAACTGATGATGTACAGAGCGTACTGTGTGTGATCAAACCTGAGCGAGTTAGAGGCCGGAGCTGGGGCTGGAGGAGGTGGAGGTGGTGGGGGAGGCGGAGGTGCTGGAGCTGGGGGCGGATTGGTAGCTGCCTGTAGCTTCTTTTGGAGCTCCTCAACTGGCCGGCGAAACACATCCAGTTACAGTACACACACAGCAACAGCACCAAGAACAGGAAAGGAAACTATTAGAGTTGAGAGTCTGAAGAACAGCTAATGGTCTTCCAGGCTGACAAAAGACATGAAGAGAATCTCATGGTCATACTTTAATTCAAATGGGCCCTTTAGGGATTGTTGTAGTCTACACACACAGTGCTCCCTCTTCAGTGTTGATTCTACATTGTCCTCTACAGCGTACAGTGTAGTGCCCCACAGTGCTGTACTGTCCTGTCCTTCCAGTTAGAACAGAATATGTCTTCACCTGTAAATCGCAGATCCTTGACCTCCACTTCAGCCTTGGAGCATTTGTCACTGCACTCCCTCCTCTCCTCCTCCACAAGTTCCAGTTTACGCCTCAATGCCGTCAGCTCCCTCTGAGCCTCACAGCTCCTCAGCCTGTCCTCCATCTGCTTTATCTGAGGATGTACGGACCACAACACACACTCATTGTCACTGCATGCTGTAGGGGCCTGTACAGTATAGATGAACTTGTTTATTGTTAAATTTACAACCTATAAGGAGCTACTATATTCTATTCTGTTGTTTCATGTATATATATATATATATATATATATATACACTGTGTAAATATTCCTTAAAAGGAAATGTCCTTCTCATTCACTTAAAAAGAGAAAATGTTCGAAAATGTTCATGATAAACTAAATGTTTCTCTTCTACTTTCCTGCTGAAAAAAGAGCAGCTTTGCAGCATTGTGTTGGCTGTGGCGGCTGCAGCTCCTGCGGGGATGATTTCTGATAAGTAGCGTTGGGTAGCTGCCAGTTGACATTCAGTCATCCCCTCCCCAACCCCGGTTCCTTAACCAGTGTTTTAATTGTTCCTCAAATGAAGGGTATGGCTCACCTCCACCCCGGCACCAGGAGAGATCGGTGATCCCACTCAGCTCTAATTGTTTCCCATCAGTGCCAGAGGAGGTGGGAGGGAGCTGGAGGCTACGCTGTTGCTTTTAATTATTAATCTGGCAGGTCACGGCCCCTAGGTTTTACTGTCATGGCCTGTGATAATTCACCAGGCATTTCCCCCCTATGTAATTAACCAGCTAAATAATTTTTGTTTTGATGCATATGTATTAGCATTACAGATGTAAAGCACATGGTCACATATGTAATCATTTTCTTCTATTTGAACAATTTTTGTGTTTCTAATGAGTAAGCGTGAATGAATAACATGTACAAATGATTTTAGATGACTGTCACCATAATCTGGTGTTGAAGTCACTTATGTTACATACTAGATCCTGGGTCCAGCATATCCGCACTTTTGACAAGTTTAAAGCTGGAGTGCGGGACTTTTAAATATAAATCAATGTCCGTTACATTCAAGCCGTTGCCAGACGAGTTCACACAGTGCTGATTAAGCCTATTACCGCCAGGTAAATCTCTCTGTATTTCGCAGTATACCAGAGTTTTAAATCTGTGTCTGTGGTAACATTCCCGCGCTGGAGCACCGGAAGTAAAACCAGAGCCATGTACAGAGAGAGTCACGTCAACAGGAGTTCAGAATGCTTGATGGTCACATGATTCACGTAGAGAGGTAGTTCTCTCTACATGGCTCTGGTTTACTACAGCTGAGGGGAGCAACCGTAGAGACGGAGCAGCTACAGCAACTGGGATGAAACCTAAGAAGCGTCCAAGAAAAGTTTCTGATGCTCCAGATAAAAAAGAAACGCGGCGTTCAGAGAAAGGATTCCAGTCAAAAAACGAAAGCGATCAACGGCGAGGACAAACACCTTTACTCCTAAATACCTACCTAAATAATGGATTATTGTCTTGGAACTGTGGAAATTTGAGCGAGCTCCCCTGTAGGCATACGTCATGAGCATGCCTCAACAGTGTTTGTGTAATTGCTCTCACTGCCAGAAGGGGGAGACAAAAGTTCCACACTCCAACTTTAAGTGGAGAAACAGAATTTTGCCCATGCTAAAAGACACTACTACTATTGTTAGCAGTGGCAGTAGTGGGTTACTTTTCTATTTCAAGTTCTTGGATTGTTTCATTGGATTGTAAATTCATCACTTGTATTTCTTCTCACAAAACTAATTTATTACTACTTATTTTAGAAATTTTAGAAATTACAAGCAGTTACTGCTAAATGAGCGCGTGACCTGCCACTGCCTCACATTGGGTTTACAGCCATAAATTAGTCTAGTTTGTACATGATTTGTTTACACAGACCTGGTTTTGGTGCTCCAGCCTCTGTGTCTCCAGATCCTGGGTCAGTCTGGTGACCTGGCTAAGGGCTTTCTGTAGAGCTTGACTGGGCGGGGAGCTCTGCATCAGGATCTGACTCTGTCTCTTCAGCTTCTTTTGCTCGACCACCATCTGAAGAAAGGACCACAAGGAAAATTGTTGCAAGGGAAAAAACAGCATAATGAAAATCATCACACACAGTATAAGAGAGGAACATTGAGGGCTACTGTAAAGAAAACTCACCGCACTGGCAAAGTTCTCTGCCTCTGTCCTCAGGTCCCTCTCCAGGTTCAAGGTGTCCTGTAAGGCCTCGTATTCCTCCACAGCAAACTGAGACACTGGACAAAGATTTCCACACTGGGTCATTCGTGCCTTTTACCACTAAAGTACAACATGTAGTCTACATTATATCAACAATCAATTACTTGTGATACCCTGGTGTAATTACTGTAAGTAAATAAGACCATGCTCATGATTAATATACATTTTTCATGTTAGATTATTTTATAAATAGTGTTTCTAAAAGTGAAGACCACATTAACTGTATGCACCCCCCTCATACCTCTGTTATATTTCCCTAGAAGCTTCTTTTGCAGCACTGTCTCAGCAATTAAAACAGTGTTATCATGTTTCTCTTTCAGCAGCTGCAGATGTAAGAAATGACAGAGTAGAGAAACAATACAGAGATAAAAAATACTGTTTGTTTTATGCATTCTATTTTACAGTAATCACTGTCCAAATGGAGAAAACATAGAAGGTTTTTACATACAAACACTTACGGTCACTCTTTTCACTGTGAGTGCACCTAATGAGCAAGACTTTTCTCAACTAGACCAACAGTGATTTTTCAGTGTCATGGAAAACAGGCCTTACTGGTAACTTAAGATATAACATTTTTTAAATGAATGTGGCTTTCCAACCTTTCAGGCAGTCCTTGGTTTTTAATTTATTTATCTATAGTATAAAAAATAAATAAAAAAATTACCTTGCAATTAGCTTGCAAGGAAACTTGCTTGATTTGAAGTCTGCATTATAAATGAAGTCATGATGTCCACTGTGACGGATTACCACATTCAATCAAGTTTTAACTTTCTGCAAGGTAATTTCCTTACGATGCTGAAATTAATGAGAACTAATAGCTGCCTGCAGGCAGCTGACTTAAGGTAGTATTAGTTGTAGGCTGAACTGTGAAGGAGGCCATCAAGATGAAGGAGGAGGCCTTTTGGGCTTGGCTGGCCCAGGGGTCTCCTGAAGCAGCAGACAGGTACTGGGAGGCCAGAAGGGTTGCGACTTTGGTGGTCGCCGAGGCAAAAACCCGCGTGTGGGAGGAGTTCAGGTAGGCTATGGAGAAATACTTACACTTGGCCTCAAGGAAGTTCTGGCAAACCATTAGACGACTCAGGAGGGGAAAGCAGGCCTTGGCTCAGGCTGTGCTCAGCAAGGGAGGAGAACTGCTGACCTGGACTGGGGATATTGTCGAGTAGTGGAAAGACCATTTTAAGGAACTCCTGAACCTGACCAACACGTCCTCTGTGTAGGAGGCAGAGTTTGAAGACTCGGGGGAAGACCCACTCATCCCTGGCAGAGGTCCTCAGTGGCAAGGCGCCAGGTGTTGATGAGAGTCGCCTTGAGATGCTGAAGGTTCGGGACATTGTTGGGCTGTCTTGGCTGACACACCTCTTCAGTGACATGTGGAAGTCAGGCACAGTGCCTCGGGAGTGGCAGACCGGGGTGGTGGTTCCCATTTTTTAAAAGGGGGACCAGAGGGTGTGCTCCAAATACCAGGGTATCACACTGCTCAGCCTCCCTGGGATTTTTCCCGGATTATTCCAGGGTGCTGGAAAGGAGACTCCGACCAATTGTCGAACCTCAGATCCAGGAAGAGCAATGCAGATTCCGTCCTGGCCGTGGAACAGTGGACCAGCTCTTTACCCTTGTAGGGCTGCTGGGTGATTAATGGGAGTTTGCCCATCCACTCTACATGTGTTTGGTGGACTTGGGGAAGGCTTTTGAAAGTGTTCACAGGGGGGGTCTGTGGGGGTACTGCAGGAGTATAGGGTACCGGGGTTGTTGCTGTGAACCATCCGGTCCCTATATAACCAAAGTGAGGGTTGCGTCCATATATGTTTTCAGTGGGTGCTCACCAGGGTTGTTCCTTGTCAGCGATTCTGTTTGTGATATTCATGGACAGGATCTCAAGGCGCAGCTGGTGGGAGGAGAGTGTCCGGTATGGGGACCTCAGAAGATGATGTGGTTCTGTTGGCCTGTGTCTGTGACCTTCAGCATGCACTGGGGCGGTTTGCAGCCGAGTGTGAAGCCCGAGGCCATGGTATATTTCCCCCTCTGGGTTGGGAGTGAGTTACTGCCCCAGATAAGGGAGTATAAGTCTTGTCCACCAGTGAGGGTAAAATGGAGCATGAGATGGACAGGCGGATTGGGGCGGCATCAACAGTAATGTGGTTGAAATAAGTTTCCTCCTCAGGATGGCTGGGGTAAGGAGCTCAGACATCCAGAATGAGCTTGGGGAAGAGCCGCTGCTCCATCGCATTGAAGGGAGTCAGTTGAGGGGGTTTTAGCATCTAATTAGGATGCCTCCTGGACGCCAACCCTTAGAGGTTTTCCAGGCACGTCCAACTGGTAGGAGACCCCGGCGTAGACCCAGAAAATGCTGGAGGGATAATACATCTCATCTAGCCTGGGACCAATGCCTTGGGGTCCCCCAGATGTAGCTGGAAAGCGTTGCTGGGGAGAGGGACGCCTGCACAACCCTGCTTAGCCTGCTGCCACCGCCCCGGCCCCAGATAAGCAGAAGAAAATGGATGGATGGATAGTTGTAGGCTATTTACTAACACGTGGGGCAAAGGTACAGGGCACAACCTCTTATTATACGTCCATGGCACAGCGCGTTTTAATTCGGTTTATTCTTTCGATCCTGATTATGATATGTTGCCGGGTTAAGTTGTTAAATGTGGCCAGTTGGTTTAGGTGTCTCATTAATATAACTGTGGTTTTAGCCCTACTGTCAGGTGCTCAAATAGGGTGGTACATGGAAACCGGTAGGGATTAGAAAGAATCCACTGTCATACATCAGCAGGGCTGTCCCAACCTAACATACTGACAGTCTGGCAATAAAGTGCGGCATCAAGACAAGCTTCTTCTGAGAGAAAACATCATCATTTGTCTTACTGATTGGTTGCCGAGCGAAAAGAAGGGAGTGAGAGGAAGGAGAGAGAGAGGAGGAGGAAAGAGATGTGACAAAGTTGGCGTGCTGCAGATATATCAAAAAACTCTTTTGTTTGTTTGTTCAAACAGTGATGGACAATTAATAAAATCCCTGGTGTATTTTGGTTTAGTTTCTGTCTGCATCGATTTGTTAACCTATATGAACTGAAACCAATGCCGAGCTGTCCATGAACAATTGGCAATGCAAGAAGATGCCAGATCGGCCAACCATGTATCCTGAGTAAGTCGACACTGCAGGGGGTTCAATGGGTTCAGGTAAGCCCACATCCTTTCTTGGTAGTTAAAGCAACCATTGCCATTTAGTATTGTGGCCTTTTAGTAGCTGGTATAGCTGCAAGGCTTAGTGTTAATTAATTCCCCTAGACCTAAAAACAAATAATTTCTTCAGTACTACCACTGCTGTGACAAAACTAACATACACAGAACCAAATTCTGCTAGCTAAAGTGAGGGAAATAGCACAAAAATGGGTGCTCTATTCACTGTTGACAAACCTGCACCTGGACAAAGATATTGTGGCGCCCTTTCTGTCATCCATGCTAATGTAACTGTAACTGTTGTTACTGATGAGTCACAGTGATGCAAGGCTAAAATTGTGTCAAAGTGATAGAAATGTTACATTTACTAGCAATAATTGCAATTAATCCGAATTTGGCTGCTAGGGTTAATGACCCACCTTCTCTTAGTAAAAATGCTGGATGGTGTGCACATCCAACCCCAGTTGGATACAGGTGCAGGACTAAAAACAGCAACAAAGGAAGAGAAGAGACTGTCCACTCCCTGAAATTTGCAAGCACCCAAGTTTTTATTAATGCAATGGTTCGACCTGCAAGTTAATTTGTCTGATGAATGCCTTGCAGGTCAAAATGTTGCATTAATTCAAACTTGAAAGCTTGCAAATTTCAGTGTGCGGACAGCCTCACCTCTTTCCACCTGACATAGATTTATTATGAGCAAAAATGTTTTGTATATGGAGTGAAAAATGACCAAAAACATTATAATCGCAAACTTACTCCTTCTCTGGTTTCCCTCAGTTGTTCTCTTACTGCCTCAAGATCAGTGACTGCTTGATTTTTCTCCTTTAGTGTTAACTCCAACTTGTTTTGTAGCTCTGAAACAAAGACAATCAAAGCGTTAAAACTGTTTTCTTTCTTACACACATCATACTGAGTGTATTTGCATTACAGTAAACCCATTGCTATATGAAACTGCTGGTAAAAACAAGGTTAGTGTGATTGGTCTTAATGTAATGTTGAGGAAATACTACTTAGTAGTAAGTAACTGAATATCAGAGGCCAATATAAACAGCATGTGATCAAGTATAAGATGTATGTTGCTTTTAGATTATGAATATTTAATATATGTGTTTATCCCAGAACAGCAGTAAAAAACATAGGAGAATATACTGTGCTAGCCATTCATTAATTTAGCTGTGCTATGTGTTTGCAAAACTAAATGTAATGGGGATGGATAGCTTGTAAAATAAACAAAACAATAGCAGCATCTACAGACTGTATTCTTATTGTCAAAAGAAGTAATGTCGGTCATGTGCTTCATATGTTAACTGCATAAAATTTAGGAATTTCTGTGTCCAGGAAATCTCAGAAACACTTTTTTTCTGAAATCTTTGAAATTACACAGAGATTAAATCTATTAATACAAAGCAGCTCACAGCAGGACCAGGCTGAGACATTTAGTAGGGTACTCAAGCAGAAAAAGGTCGCTGACACCTAGAATTGTTTTTGCGGAGAGATGAAATGCCCTTTCCTAAGTATTCTGATGGATAAAATTCTCACATTAAATGAAAATGCTAAAAAAATTCTGAACAGATGAAGAGTTTTGACAATGGCAGGACTTTCTTTGGACCTGACCTTTGACGTGCTCAGCTAAGAATTTAAACAGATGTTCTCTGATCATATTCAGTTTAAACCTCTATATGGTAGAAGTGAGAACATGTAGAGTGAAAGTATACCATGTGTTCTCTGACAGGAAGTGATTTGACTAGCTGTCCATTAACATGCAATTATGATTTTTCAACATAATAAGCCCACAATCTTTGAGCAAGTCAACTTATTTCTGTATTCAATCATCTTCTGCATCCAAGTATATCATTTGCAAATGACATGATTATCTCTCCCTTTTAATGCCTTTTAACAGCCTTGAACAACATGATGGGAAAAGCATCATGGAGTATGAATCCATTATCACCCGGGGTATAATTACTGGTTGACTAAAGGAACTGACCATGACATTTCCCAGACAGCTGGATGAGAAGGAAAGTAGTTCACTAGCGCTGTACTTTAGACAGTTTAACACTCACAGAACATACTGTACGTAGTTACTTACTTTATGCATATGCAATGCACAGCTTAGCAGTTTACACATGAGTAGTTTCCATTTTTTGGCCGACTATAGTGTAGAGATTCTTTTAATATCTATTTCCACATTTAGCATATATAGCATCTACTTTGACTGAAACAATTACAAGGCTACTGTAATACAAACAAATGTGGACTACTGCACTTCAATCAAGATTACCAAAGAAATGACAAAGAATCCTGCACACCAATGGACTTATTTATTAATGACGTTTTATCCTTAGACCTTCATCAGGTAAAATTAATTCAGATTTCATTTGGAAATGAATTTTATTTGATGAGGATCAAAGATCCGAAATTTGTGTTAATAAATGTGTACAAGTAACCAAGTATGTAGTATGGGTGGTAGATAGGCGTGTCGCGCAGCCAACTGTCACGCAGGACATGCAATTGATGTTTGCTTTTTTAAAATCTGAACTAAAAATCTAAAAGAGACTGAAAAAATACGTTCAAATAGGTCGTCTGTGCAGCAGTGTATAACGACCCATATTTACATTTATTTAGGCGGCCGTAGTAATTATGATGGGAGCAAAGGCAGAAGTCAGGTGAGGTAGTATAAAGACCGAAAAAGTCCACATAAGGAGGAAGTTGGGGTGGATGGATAGGTCAAACACACACAGGACCCTCACCAAGGAGGCTACTGTTTGTGTCCCGTGTGAAACCAAAATTTAAGGTACGTACTTAACTTGATCCTTCCCCAACTTTAACCAGGTGTTTTATTTGCTTGCTCTACAGTTTATTTTCCATGACCAAGATTTTCCATGTGCAGATATTGTAGAAAGAAATAATTTTGAAAATGTTGTCAATTAATGTACAGTATTTTGCAGATTTACTCCATAAACACAGGATCCTACACTTGCCATAATGCATCAATAGTTTTTTACGTGTATGGTAAATGACCACATCTTTCTCCATGTGCCCACTTTGTAACACAGGGTTTCTGTTATAAATGTGTAGTTTCCAAGACAAATTCAATATAATGCAGTAACAGCACTAACTGTTTTCATAGGCTGAGTAGCACTCCCCTGCAAGGCCGGTGGTGGCTATGGGCAGGGGTGGGCTCAGCCCACCCAAACGTGCATCTTGCCCACCCAATCAAAAGTTAATTTAAAAAAAATGTGTTCATCCAATGGAAAAATAGCACAGAAAATACCAGTACCGTTTCTAAAAGCTCTGAAGCAGACCTGTCTGCTGTGCAGTCTCTCAGCATGAACAAACATGAACTCCGATGGCTCAGATTGCACACACAGAGGGCAAGGCAAAGCAAGTAAAAGCACACACATGGTTCCACTGCTCGTGAAAAATCTAAAAGAAGTTTGCCTCGAAGGCACAAAACATTCTGCCAGAAAGCCTTTAGAAAGTCAGATGATAGTATAATGACCGACAAAGTCCACATAGCCAGGGGATTATTGTAGATGAGTGAATCATAAGCCGGACTTTCTCGTGGTAACCTGCGGTTTGAGTCCTGTGTAAAACTTAAAATTTGACATTATTTTAACCCCAACCATGACCTTTTGCAAACCTAAGCAAGTAGTTTGAGTGCCTAAACCTAACCAAACTGCAAACGTTGCACAACATGTTAGAACAGCTTTCTGGCAGAAAGCTTCTGAGAGAAAGCCTTGCCAGAGATTCAAACTGGCAACCTTCAGGCTATTAGTCCGTTTCTCTACCCTCTACCTATTATTTCAACCAGCCCACCCTAATATAGCAGGCTAAAACCGGCCCTGCTCCCCTGACAAGTCATTTTACATGTCAGACATGTAAAACCTGTGTAGTGCCCCTAGTGCCACCAAAGATGTACTACTGTCACATTCTGCCTTTCTTACCCCTTCAACCAACATGGAACGGGTTCCGCTCCGGTTTGCACACCTAATTTTGAACCATTCGGAGCATTTCGACCAAGAATACATTGGTTCAGAACCCGAAAAGGTGGTTCCCAGCTGGAACCAAAAAATAGCAGGTTTCCCTTGACCTGAAGTGTGAACGGTGATGACATCAGAGGGCGTGTCCTATTCTACAGGTTGGAAAGAGAAGGCAACAATGGGCTCTGGTCTACTATGGTAATAGTCTTCTTCTTATCATTAATAGTTGGTCCATGCTTGTCTTTTGGATAAAAACAAATATCTGTAACAACAGAACAAAAGCTCGCAGGTAATCAATGCGATCCACCATCTTGCTCCTACTGTTTACTTATGCCCTCCGCTGACGATGCATCCTTGAATACAATGGTTCCCTGAATGCATAGCAGTAACCCCTTCCCCACCCACCTGCTCATCTGTTCCCACTTTCCTCATCAGTCACTCTCTACATATACCGGTCCACTTCCTTTGTCATTTGGTCCTAGTTGCTATCTTGCCTTGTGCTTTCGCGCTTCTGTCACCTGAACCAACTGAACCAGCGTAAATGTCAAATAACTATAAATAAATAAATAATTAGCTACTATTGTTTGTGTTTTTTAAGTTACTACTGCCAAAGGAAAATAAGCTGTGCTCAGAATGTCATTCTCTGGTATTTGACTTTATGGCCAACTACTGGCCCTGCATGCTTGTTTGAGTGTCTGGAGTCGTTTTTGCATTCCTGTGTGGACAGAGTTATTTTGTAAAAGGAAGATTGTGTGGACAGAATAAAAAAAAACAAAAAACATATGTGTAGACAAGACCTTCCAATATCATTGTCATTAAGGTAGTTACTTGAACACAGCTTTGCTGTTTCTAAAGCTATGGTAACTCGCTGTGTGACATACATCACAACTGGAGGATTTGGAGACATGTTGTACCTGAGATGGTGGTCTGGCACTGGGGGAAGAGGCAGACCTTGCTGGCTGCATGCAGCTCTTTACTCTCCTCCTCCTCCTCTTCATCCTCATGGTTGATCTCAGCGATGGTCTGTGGGCTGAGGTGTGAAAGCAAAATCATGCTTTTCCTCTTCAGAGAGCGGTTCTGACGGTTCAACTACAGTGAGGGGGCACAGAGGGAAACATAAAAGGACATACACGTGAATGTCAATGCTGAAGATATTCAAGAATACCATGAAGGAAATAGAGTAATGACACTCTATGGTAAACTATTTAAAAGGTCCTATGTGTGATATTATATATGTATTTTATTCTTTTTATAGATTTCTTATATCTTTTATATATTTCTCCCTGTCCACATTGCTTGAAAAATGGTTAATCTTTTGTGCCAAGTCCCATACAGCAGTCCATTAGATTTTCAACTAAGTCTCATGGTACATTATGTCATATGGATTTTCACGGATTATCTTTATCTCTATTTTATGGTTAATTATACAAAATAATACAAAATAATCAAATAAAAGTGTTCAAATGCTACACGAAGCATTTTAAGAAAGCATTAACGCTATCAAAATATTTATAAATGTAAGCTCCAAACACTAAACTTCCTGGCCACTGGCAGCATAATGAGCATGCATTTTTAGCTTACAATTATAACCTGACAAAAAGAATAAAGGCATGATTTGTGGTAAGCTAAGGAATTGTCTGTCTTTTTATCCAAAAGAGCTCCAGTGCTCCAGGTACAGCGTATGTGCACATAAGATTTCTGTCCAACTGAGTACCATAACTTATTACTCAGTACTGCCACTTGCTAATACATGCAGCACGCAGGGTCGTGTTGATTCACTAATTCGTTCCCTGCTCAAACAAGTCATGAAAAGAGGTAAAAATGTGCTGTTGTGCAGGTACAATATGTGGTCTAGTTTAGCTGCTGGATAAGATCTTAAATTTCTGCTTGCGCCTTCAAAATCCTCTGTCCTCCTGACCCCAAGGTTTGGAACCACTGGTTTAAAGTACTGGCATCTTTTTTTATTCCAATTCCTAAAGGACTGAGCCAAACACCACATCCAGCTTGACACTGGAACCTAAGAAGCATTGTAGCCTCCCATCCGCTTCACCTCTGTAGTGATTGTACAAATAGTATCATATAGAATTTACTATTTAATATATATTATTTAATTCATTGTTTTTCGTCTTAAAATTTGGATCTTTACATGAAATTACATTGAGGCGATATGGAAAAAAAAAAAAGGAAGGTTGGACTCATTTACACAATTTGTCATAGTCTGCACCTTTCTCAAACCGGATCCTCCCCACTCCCACTCCATCACAGAGTGTAACTCTGTTTGTAGTCACACTCACAGCTGAATGAAGCACCCTTTCCTTAAGGTGTAGCTTATAAATACATAGTGCTAAGCTTTGGGACGAACGTCCCCCTCTCGGGTGGAAATAGGAACTGTCATAACATTTCGTAACCATGGTTTTGTATCAGCATCTTTTGGAAGAGGCAACTGTTGCTATGGTCTCTTCACTCTGATGTTTATAAGCTGCTTGGTTTTTGCAACAGTCCCTAAAAATATACAACACTTTACAATCAAATGAACACGTCTACCGTTTTCCAGGCTAGAGAAGGGTATATTTGATCCTAAATACAGTGTAACCTTTAAGTTGTTGACATCTGTATGACCATATTAAATTTCTATCTTAGTTTGAGCAGTTTACGTTTGTACAGGTAGTCTCAATACATACATTTTTATGGAGCGTCTTCCATGACAAACACAACACGGCATTGAACGTGCTCAGTAAGTCAACATTGATGTAGACTCGCTGTTGGAGGGTTTTATACCCACATCCACTCTGCGCTAATTGGTTTGGGATGGCACTTGCTGTGGTAACGACGTAGACGTCAGTAACTACATACGCTGGTGATGCGGCTTTCCAACGCGGAAACATGAGAAATGGAGATCCATCATCTCGCCCTCCAAACAGTCCCCCCACTGTCAGATTGTGATGTAGAACTTCTCCCTCATACCAGAAGAGAATGGGATGCAGAATGGGAGCCAGACCCTTCAGCTATCAAGCTCCTCTTCTGTGGAACCAACTTCCAGTTTGTGTACGGGAGGCAGATACCCTCCTCACATTTAA
>LKNJ01007206.1:0-14034 GCA_002120245.1 Maccullochella peelii
CTTGCCACTGTTGCTTGTGCTTGCTCTTGGTGGGAATTGTTGGGTCTCTGTACACATAAGGAGTTGGTCTAGACCTGGTCTTTATGACAAAGTGCCCTGAGATAACTTTGTTATGATGTGGCGCTATATAAACAAAACTGAATTCAATTGAATTGAAACTCCAACTGCTTCTATTCATTGAACTATGCTGTTAGTCGTCAGAGAGTGAACATCGGTCACAGAGCTGTGTTTCAGTTAGTGGCTCCTTTGCTTTTTACTAGCTAATGAGAGGGGTGGAGGGGGGTGGGCCAATAGGCTTTGACATTTCAGACTGGATGGCTTGTCACTGATAGACTGCTGAGTGACTAGTTTTGGCATGCTGTGTTTCATCTTCCCCCTCTCCCCGCTGTCCGTACTAGTCAACANGCTACTGCATGCTCTCTCCCTCTCTCTCTCTCTCTCTCTCTCTCTCTCTCAACCCAACCGGTCGAGGCAGATGACCGCCCACCCAGAGCCTGGTTCTGGTTCTGCTGGAGGTTTCTTCCTGTTAAAGGGAGTTTTTCCTTGCCACTGTTGCTTGTGCTGCTCTTGGTGGGAATTGTTGGGTCTCTGTACACATAAGGAGTCGGTCTAGACCTGCTCTTTATGACAAAGTGCCCTGAGATAACTTTGTTATGATGTGGCGCTATATAAATAAAACTGAATTGAATTGAATTGAATAGATACTTTATTGATCCCCCAGGGGGGAAATTTCTTCGTTGATCCCTTGATCCCTATTGGATAAGCTCGCCTCATCTCCCCTGCCTGCCTGGTTTGAGCTTTTGCCTGTTTTCAACCTCGAGTAAATGTATTTATTTTACCACCCTGGTCTCAAAGAGACAGGCTTTTGGGATCAAACCTGTTTTTACTGAGCCTTTACACTTTATACAGGTTGGAAACTATCCCAGCATGCATCACACAATTTTTCACACAAAGTGAGAGAAATATTTCAAGCTTAATTTGTCAGTATTTGTCAGGAGAAAATATTTCACAGAATATTTGAACAGTTTCTAATTCAAAAGAAGCATTACACAATTCAGGTTCATAATGCTTTTAAAATTAAAGAAGTCTGCACACCAGGTAAGGATTTTCTGTGTGAATATATAAATGTTAATAAATACGAGAAACTGCATCAAAAAGAATCAAAAGAGGCAGTTAATACAGTCCAGCTAATCAATAAACAGCTGCGGGCAGTATGACACACACACTCAGTACCTGTGGAAATGAGTCTGCAGAGGCCAGCAGGACGTTTTCAGGTTTCAGGTCACAGTGGACGATGTTCTTGAAGTGGAGGTGACGCAAAGCCACCAGGATCTGACGGTGACGCACAGAAACACACACAAAGCATTTAATAATAATTCACTATAAGAACGATTCATCAAAGCATCTGATTTGGGTTGATTAAAACCAACGGGGTTCATCCTCTGGGGAGCAAGAGATTTAAATTTTTCTTTACAAGTGGCACTGTTGGCCTGATTGAAGATAATGGACGATAATGGATGAGGTTGAGCGAACGCCACCACATGAAGCAGATGGTCCTCTCGTGTTTGTTCAGTACTTTAGACCCCATTTCACACTGAGTCACTTCATGCGTCTCGGGTGGATCGGATAGCTGTACGATCTAAAAAACATCATTGAAATCCGATTGTTCAAACTACGTCTGGAGGAGGTTTGAGGCTCGTTCCAGCCAGATGTTGAAAAGGTGTAAATGCATCTGTCTCTCCAAGATGTAATCTTTCCTCCTCGTGTGGAAATATCCACTCACTGTCTGTCTCCTCTGTCCTTGTGATAACTGCAAAGTTTCACTGAAATGAGCCGGTTGTTCTCGTCAAAGCAACAAGAACAACCACCTCCAGCACTTACGTAGCGCTTCTCAACCTTAACTGTCCCCTAAGCGTTTTACAGATCGGTCTCATTCACACACGTCGAAGTGTGTACAGGAGGAGCCGGGGATCGACCCGCCGGCCCTGGGATTAATGGACGACCTGCTCTACCTGTGAGCTGAAGACGATAAAACTTTTGTCTTGCTCGTACTTAATAAAAATGATTCATCCATGTGTTGTTAGCTCGCTTGCTAAACTGCTGTTGTAACTAAACTGTTGAAGTGCAGAAGCTGTTCTTCCTCTGGGGTTTCTGTCAGTTACCAAACAGCTTCAGGTGCATCAGCACCTTCTGGTCTGGAGAAGGACTGACCCTGATTTACTCGTACCTGTGTGACCAGGAACTTGGTGATCCTCTCAGGCAGTCGTCCTTTCTCACTGGACAGGATCATCTCCAGCATGTCTCCGTGGAGCTTCTCCATGACGACGAACACTCTCTCCGACGTCTCAAACATGCAGTCCAGGTTGACCACGCCCGGGTGGTGCAAACTCTGGACGGAGGAGGAGGACAAATGATCTTCATCTAAAGTTCTTCTAGCTGCCGGCTGCTCTTTGCTTATTACGGATTTTCTGTTTTTCTGTAGAGCAACATGGTCGTTAGCTGCAGTTTGTGTAGATATATAACGCCTTATTGTTTAATATGTCTGTTTGATAAAGTGAAGCTAACTGTCAATCAGTGCTATAATGTAAACAATTGCGGAGATGGAAGAAAAATACTCAGATCTTTTAATTCACTAAAAGTAGTAATACCGCAATGTAGAAATACTAAAAGTAAAATTACAAAAGTATTATTGTTGTATTCTAATTATTGATGCATTAATGCAGCTGGTGAAGGTGGAGCTCATTTAAACTTTTTAATGTAGTGCAGTAAAAACTATTATATTTGCCTCTGAAGTGTAGCGGAGTATTATAAAGTATAAAGTAGCAGAGAATATGCAAGCAAAGTACAAGTACCTCAAAATTGTACTTCAGGACAGTACTTGTGTAAATGTACCACTGCAACTATCAGAAAAATGGGAACAGCTCTTCAAATGAAGACGATTTCTCGTTATAAAGATGTCGTCAGTATGTAGATTTAATACAATACTCACATCCCATAATAATCCCAAATGTCCCACCAGCAGAGACGTGAAGTGAACTGTGTTTAATGTGCAGGTGTGTGTTGCAGCAGCAGCTCCTGCAGGTTGAGCAGCACTGGAATATTACAGGATGTCACACCCCCACAGTGTTGCCACGGTAATGAAGTCGTTCACGACATGAAGTCACACTCGCTGCCAACAGGCTCCTGAGCATCGCCGCTGTGTGTGTGTGTGTGTGTGTGTGTGTGTACCTGCAGGATGGCCACCTCGTTGCGCAGCTGACTCTCCTGTTTGGTGGGGAAGCGGAGTTTATCGATGATCTTGATGGCGACGTCTCGGCCGGACTTCCTGTGTTTACCTGCAGGAAAACACACAGAAACATACATCAGACAGCTGGACTGTAACGCAGTACAACGTACAAATTCAAGGTGCTTGTACTTTACGTGCTACTTTCTACTTCTACTCCACCACATCTCAGAGGGGAATACTTTTTACTGCTCTACAGCTTCAGTTACTTTACAGATTACAGTTTTTCATCCCCTTCCTGTCCAGTGAAAACCACGTATCTCCAGATGTTTGTGATGATCTTAGGGATGAAGAGTTCCTTCATGGGTTGAGGAAATTCTCCTTCTTAAGATAAATAAACTCTTTAATTTCATTTTGAGAAAAACCAACATTATTCTCCTCATATTTAGACTTTTACTCTCAAAATATTTCCACTTTATTGTCAAAATCTCACTTGTTTAAACGTTCAGGTTTAAATGTTGAATAATTGAGTCATGCTGTTTGTAGACATCATGTTTAATGACGGGATCTGTCTCTCTTCACGCCTTGTGTTTTACCTCCATAGACGATGCCAAACTGTCCTGAGCCAAGAACCTCGTCTGGGAAGATCTGATACACGGAGTTGATATCCTGAAAACCAGAAGAACCATTCTGAGTACAAGTTCACGTCAATCATTCAAAATGTTTTGAGTAAAGAGTAAAATACAGCCTCCCAGGTGAAGGAAATCTCTATGGTCATTTAAGGAGGATGACGAGTGTGAAGCTGCTGCACCGCTCTGAGGTCAAGGCTCCTGGTCCTGGTCCAGGTTCAGTCCTTGGAGTGACCGAACCATCCAATCAGAACAAGGTCCAGTCCTGAGTGTGTTTTAACATGAAGACTGCAGAGATTCAAGAGGCCCGTGCAACAATAGATGCTCGCTTTCTTTAACAAAGGGAAACAACCCAAAGTGCACGTTGGACTAACAAGGACGTCGGAGCCTGATGAGCGTTTTGGGGAGAAGATGTGATTCAGTGGGAGCAGCAATCAGCTGTGTGGCAGAGCAGGGAAATGATTAAGACACTGACTTCCACTGTTATTCCCAATATGACAGTATTCTGAATTTGATACCTAAACAGATACGTGTAAACAGAATATTCTGTTTGGATATTCTGAAGGTAGCATGTTCAGATTAAGACATGTGTGATGTTGATATTCTTCAGGTTTTAGGAGCGTCCTTTGGACACGTATACAGCTCGTTCAGAATCTGCCTCTTCCTGTTTCCGCTCAGCTCTGTGCTGGAAACAAACCGACCAGCCGACAGTCTGCAGGGCTGCAGGGCAGAGATGCACAGCTGCTGTTAAACACGATGAAAGACTTGGAGATCAGCAGGTTTCTGGACCTTTTCAAGAAGGAACGAATGACAGAGGGAGGCTGAGTTCACACGGTCCAACAAGGCTGCATGTAAATAATAATATTAAGATTCATCTTCATCAGCAACATGTAAACAACTCAGTAGGAACATTGTCTTTTTCTGAATAAGGGCAAAAACCGGAATATTTTGCGCGTGTAAACGTAGTGAGTGAAACAAGATTATGTAACAAACAAGAGCCGCGGTCTACGCAGTGGAGCGAACTGTAAATACGAAATGGTTTGATGTAACGGCATTCTGAGACACAGAACTCGTCGTATTTGAAATGGTCTCGTGTTTAAAACGACACTGGGAGTTCAGAGGCGCCTAAAACCAGAAGCTCACAGCTCTGAAAGATGTCAAGTTCCTCAGATGGAAAGCTGCTAGAAGTGAAGTGGAGGAAGGCGAGGCCGGTTGACAGAAAGTGGGTTCAACAAAAAAAGTGAATTGCATCAATTGATCACCTGGTGGAGGAGTTTTCAGAGCAGCGTTTTGTACAGGAGAGCCCACTGTGCGCCTCCCCGAGTGTAACTGCACAGCGTCAGTGATCTGCCACAGCTTTGACACCAAAACTGCTAAATATTTTCTCCTTGTCTGCAATCACGTCTCCCTTTTCTCCCCTGTTAGCTGACAGCCTAATATCACACCTCAAGCAAAGAGGACAGAAATACAATATTATAAACCTCCTCCCCCTTCCCCGAGCTCGCTGCCTAATTACCATCCGTCGCTATGGAAACCGTTTGGCTGAGTGAGTAATCACAGTAATCTCCATTTGAGGTGCTTGAAGACGTGCTCACCTTGGAGACGGCGAGGTGCACGTCTGCATGGAAATGGGACTCGATGTTCTCTGCGGTTACATTTGCATGAATACAGTTTGCAGACATTTGAGCCTTATGTAAATCTTTATGATGTAAATGTACAGAGTGTTTGATACGCAGCGACCTGCGCTGGGAAACTCTGAGACACGTCCTCGAAGTCTTCAAATGCAAATGAATGAAAAGTGAGCGAAAGCAGGAGGAGACATACAAACAGGATGTAGTATGTGGTGGGAGAGGGATGAGACAGTCATCATCATCTTAAACTCATAACAGAAAAGTTAAAGGAGGAGAGGAACCACAATGTTTTAACAGAAGTAAACCAGCAACAACCACCACTCCGTTCTCCTGCAGAAAGGTCAGACGTACGACATCAGAGCCCGACCGATATATTGGCCGATAAATCGATCGTTTTATGTTGCCTGGGAGGAGGCACTGCCTTAAAGGCTAAAGTCAGGGAACAGAAGGCCCTGTGCGAAGTAAACGCCACAGATTACACGGAAGACTGTAACATGATCGGCAACAGCTTTGTTTTGCATGATGACAGTGATACACTGGCTCATTTTAGGTAAGTATGTGGTAAATATACCTGCATATACACGCCATTACACCTGTGTGTGTGTGTGTGTGTGTGTTTTCTCACCACATTCTCCTGGATCTGGCAGTTGGAGACGGAAATACTGATGGAAATTTCTTCTGTTGATGAGACACAAACATGGTCAGAATTAAAACTGCAGGAAAACATTCAGAGACTAAAAACACAGATAATCAATCACATTAAGAATCCAACACATCTGAACCTGTGTTTACTCTGTCTAAGCAGTGTATTAATAATAAATGTTATACATCTGAAGCCTGTAGCCTTCTGGCGTTGAGACGCAGTATTATTTTAGCGTACTTTCTCCACAGGTGAAAACACAGAGTCAGACGAGGCACTGAGACCACAGTGAAGCGTTAGTCATGATCAGTTTGACGTCAGTGAAGGTCTGAAATATCTCTGATGGGTTTTGTGTGGGTGTCAACAGCCCTGAGGGGATCTGAGAGTCTGCAGGAGAATTCAGCAGCAACATGAACATTAATACCTGAGCGGGAAATGTGCGAGGAGTCTTTACACAGGCGGGATAATGCTAGAATGACATTTACATTGATCCACTTTCATTCCAAATAAATTCTCTGCCCTACTCGGCGGCTGACAGCTGGTGTGAAAATGAAGCATCTGCTGTTATTAAAGTTAGGGAGAAGACAGAACAGTGTCTTTCACCTCTTAACATCCAGTTTTCCCCTTTTATTTCCCCTCAAGTAGCTTAAAGGCTGGAAAAATCCCAGTATCATGATGCATATATATCGTGTTGTTCCAACTCTCCATCGAAGCTTATGATGTTTGATGATTCAGTGATTTTAATGGCTGCACCATTCGATCAAATGTAAATATTTCAGAGCAATTATTTTACACACATTTCCCCAAAATTCTGACATATTTGGTATGCGTTGAAAACGTTGGGATGTTCAGTAGAATTTGAAATAAAGTTCTGGGGGTTTGAACAAAGTTTGACTGCACAACATGAGTTTTTACTGACTGAGGCTGAAATTGTAATTTTCTGAAGATACAGGTAAAGGTCTGTGTTGTAAACGTCTACGCAGAGATGGGTGGTGCTGGTCGCACAGGCTGCTGTTGTGAATCCTATAGCATAAAAGATGCTAAAAATGCTAAAAAGCTACAGCCACACGAAAATGTCCAAAATGCAGATGCATTAAAGGGGGCTCAGGTCATCAGGATCAACAGTCATACAGAGCTGGGTGCCGTCTGCATAGCAACTAATATTAATGTTGTGCTCACCAATGACGAGCCCTCATTGTACCATACAAAGACTGAAAAGTAGTGGATCCAGAATTGAGCCTTGTGGCACTCCATAGGGATGTTCATTATTACTTTGACTGCCATGAGAAGGTTTTAATTGAGAGTTACGACTTGACAGGTTCGACCAAAACTAGTTTAGGGTTTAGCCAAAGACCCCTACTCATTCTTCCAACCTATCAAAATAAAGTGGGATCAACAAAACAGGTCAAGGCAGTTTGAGATCAACCCATGATACAAATTCATGTGTAAAAGTTTACCCAGAGTTGAATTTGACGCAATCCTACAAAGAACCAGATTTAGAGACAAATACTACTAATGGTTTTAAACTGTGTGTTAGCGGTGACGGTGTCTTACTGTGTCCGCCGCGGTGAGAGCTGTGGGAAACTCCTGTAGAGACGGCCGGCATCAGAGCGTGCTGGATGGCCATCTCCCACATCCGAGCCACGTCCTGCCCCACCCCGCTGACCTGGAACCAGTCAGTAACACAAGTTTTCAGTGATAAACTTGCATCCCATAGAAAATGAATGGCTTCATATTGCACGTGTTCAGTGGGTCGTCACAGAGGGCAGCTCCAGGTGAGACGGTTGTGGACATAGACAGTTAGCTACTGTAGCTGTACTACATGAAATAGTTAGAACAGCCGGCTCAGTGATTGGAGGAGGAGCTGAGCTGGACTGTCCGGAGGCGGTGATGGAGAAGAGGATGCTGTTAGCATCCTGAACAACGTCTCCTACGACATGCTGATTGAGAAGCCAAAGACTTAAAGCCCCAAGGTTTTTCCACTGAGGAACAGGAGATCGTTCCTGCCGGTGGCCATCAAACTGTTTAAGTCTGTTGCAGTGTGGACTGGGAGGCTGCTGAGGTCTTACCGGACTCGCTAACTGGACTTTTTTACAGACATTTTCCGTAACTTCAGGCACAGTGCAATACATCTTTGTAACTTTTAACTTATAACTACATTCATTTTGCCCGGGCTTAAAAGGGCATACCGTTTTACTTGTTTACTTTTTATGTTAGTACTTGTGTTTGACATTTGTTTTTGCACTTTTCTTTGTACCGTGTGGTTCGTTCATGTACTGCTGTACTGCTATTTATCCATCCATCCATCCACAGAGCATCATGTTATTCACCAGGATGCTGCTGCCAGTCAGAGATGAATCAGCTCTCTGCAGGTTCTCTCCAACGTAGTAAACCAGTGTTGCCGTGGCGATCTCAAAGCAGTGAAGATTGGCTCCATCAGGAAGCAGAGAGAAAGTCTGAGCCGGTTCCAGAGATAAGATCTCTGACAGAGGGATCTCCTGCAGAGAGAAGAGGGGCCGAGGATGAAGAAGAAACCTCTCTCTCAGAAAAGACTGAGCATTGTACTCGTTACAAAAACGTGCTGCTGGTGCAGTGAGTACATGTTTGTATGCCTACAGCATGTATGTAGCTGCAAAGTACCCTGATGTACAGCAAACAGATCCCTGCAAACAAAAAAGCAATACGGAGAAAGGTTTGTGCTGCTTTTGGAGCTCGTCTTACCTTATAGTATTTACTTCCTGTGTCATTCTGAAACAGCGTGATGCATTTACTGTCCAGCCGCCAGTAATGCCTCTTCCTCTGAAACATAGAGATGGAGAGGAGGAAGAGGAGGGAAGAAGAAAAGAGAAGTTAGATGAGACGGCAGGTGAGGAAAGAAGTTGACTGGAGGAAGGTGGATGCAGAGAAAAGGGGGAAGAGAAACAGTGACATCACCCAACAAAATCACATCAACTTCTCACACAGAGCTGAAAGATCCACAGCAGCAACACCTCAGACTGACTAAACATTGATTTTATTACACTATTAAGTGTTTCTCAGTTTCGAAGGCAAATGTGCCAAAAGAATCTGCACCAACACAAAACCACAAGTGGCAGAAAAGGTGTCTATAAAATCAAAATAATACCTTTTCTCATCATCTGTCTATTAATGTATTAATGTGACTAATTAAATCATCTTGCTGGTATTAATAATATCACATCTAGTTATCAGCACATTTATTTCTTTATTTATGACAAAAGATCTTCGATGTGTCGCGCCGATGTATGAAGAAAAGAAAACAACCAATAAGATAAAATAAATTAAATAACAGAATCTGACAAAGTGCACGACAGATTATTTTTACCTTTATTTATCTGAGTATTTAAACTAACAACAAGCCGAGTAACTAAAATCACAGCGGGGCATGTTGTAATTATTAATTATAATTATTCAAAAGGATCCTAAATGTTTGGGGGGGGGGATTTTAGATACGTGGTTTCCACTGGACATGAATCAACAGACAGACAGGTAAGCAGGCAGGTAAACAGGCAGGTAAACAGACAGACAGCTAGAGTACCAGGGTGTCCTTGCTGGTGTAGTGGACCATCCAGCCTTCCTTCATCACGTTGCTGCTCTTCCTCTTCGTGTGTTTGACGGACTGAACGACTCGCATCAGAGGGATGTTGTTACTGGTGGACGGGCTGCAGGGGGCGGGGCAAAGCACAACCTTACATCTGTGTGTGTGTGTGTGTGTGTGTGTGTTTCTGAGTGTGTGTGTGTGTGAGTGTGTGTTGCTGTACCTGATGGCCCGGTTGGATTCGTCCAGGTCGGGGTCGTGCAGGTCGCAGAGGTCACTGGGCCCCGCCTCCAGCAGGAGACCCCCCTCTGATGTCAGCGCTTCATCCATGTCGTCCAACAGGCCGCCACCTCTGTCTACATCATGGTCGTCAAGGCAACCCTCCACCATGACAACGTCTGACTCCGCCCCCGGGCTCAGGAGCTCTGCAGAACAAAGACACACCCGGAAGTGAGACTCAGTTTTAGTATTGAGGTTCGAATTCGGTTAAAGTCAGTGAGGGTCCTCACATATATAGTACAATCAGGCATGTGTGTGTGTTGAAACTTGCCTCCATTTTTGGAAACTTCTCCCAGGCAGTTGTTTGGCACTTTAGGTGCACATCGTTTATGACAGTTAAATTTACAATCTGAGGGAGAAACGAGGAAGAAGAGGAAGTTAGTTCAAAGCAGGTTTCAGTCCGACATCTGACACAAAACGTTTATTCACCCAGTGAGCAGGAAGCAGTGCAACGTCTTCATACCACCAGGACACGTGTGTGTGTGGGGTCTCTCATCGAAAGTCAGTGTTGGTTTCTTTCTACGCCTGGTGCTGTATGTAGGGCTGTCACTACATCAATCAATCAAACTTTATCACCTTTCATACAGGTCAGTGCAGTTCAAAGTGCTTCACAGATGATGCGACAATGAGACAGAACAAGTGTAGAACATAAATACAACAACAATAAAACAGAACTTACAGAACAGCAACCAAAGAACTATTTAAGAATTAGAGACTAATGCACAAGACAACCACAAAAAAACCACTTAAAAGCTATAATCATAAAAACAATAATAAGGACAAACTTTACATTTTTAGCCCCACTACTGCTAAGAAAAGAACACTTTCATATTGTGGCTGCAGCGTCCCGGCGGCGCTAGAGAGGCTTTAGAGTTGTGGTAATGTGTAAAGGTTTGAACAGACGCTCACCTTTGCACTGCAGGCCCTGTCTGAAGAGGCCTTTCAGCAGCTTCTTGCAGTGCTGGCAGACGGTGGGGCGGGTGTACGAGTGGATCAGGAAGGTGTGAGGAACTTTGACCTTCGACAGTAAGATCTTGTCCAGCTCGATGGGACGGCCGACGTACGACTGGGAGCTGGAGCGCCGCTCTCTCCCGGGGAAGTAATCTAATTGGTTCTTCTGCTGTGAGGAGGGGCGGAGACAAAGATCAGGAGACACTGTTGGTTCAAATGTTCAACCAAAAAAAGACTAGATTTACTTGACTAGATTCTTGCATTATGCTTAGAATAGGTTCCAGATGCTGGTTAGTTACCTGAGAAAAAAGCAGGTAAACAGTATTTGGCTGCTGGCCAGCATTCATTTTCCACCATGTTTACAAGTCTCTTCAGTTCTGAGTTTTATTGTGCTGCGGAGCTTCCAAAATGATCTGACAGATTCACGGTCGTGCTAAAAACCACAATAATCTAATAGACCGATGGGCAATGCAATGAATTAAAAATGAACATTAGTGGAGGAAATAAATATCAGATTTAAAATCCCATGTGTTAAGTATATTAGAAGCATAAATGCGACACAAGTTTTAATGCAAGTATTGTACATCTGAGTTCCTCAGAGATACACGACCTCAGTTTGTCATTATTATGGATAACAGTGGTGGGACTCACCTCCATGCTGGGGCTGACTGGAGACTGGACAACGAGAGGAAACCAAAGAAAGAAAGATGGTTAGCGTGGGGTTTGAATGTTCTAATGAAAGAAAATAAATTGACAGATCTTTTATGACTTTAGACTAATGTTACTTATCTACGTAACACTAATAAAATCTGCTCCCCACAGACGGCAAAATTCACGATCGCTGGTTAAAAATGAATGCTGATGGTAGTTTTCACTGTAAACGGCATTATGTGTAAGGGGGGCGGGCCTTAGTGAACTGGCCTGACTGCAGGCTACCTGGAGACAAGTGTTTTCCAGAAATCCCCATACAGACATGTTTAGGGTGTATATGATGAGTCCCAGCCTACTGACCAGTAAAGCTTCGTCGGTGTAGTGGGGCGGTGAGGGCTCAGCAGAGAGGGGGCGGCCCATGTTCAGTACCAGCCCCCCCGTCAGGGAGACGTTGGACGAGCGACGCCTCCTCACTCCACTGCAGTTATTAGGGATCTTAAAGGCACAACGCTTGTGATAGTTCAGACCACAACCTGGACCGAAAGAGGTTGACAACAGATTTATTAACCAGTATCTCATTTGTCTAACATAAATACATGAACAGAAATGTGAACAACAATTTGTTTTTTTGGGCCTCATAAGCAGAAAACTACTTCAGAAGGTTCGGACCTTCACATTTGAGTCCCTGTCGTACGAGTCCCCACAGCATCTCTCCACAGTGGTCGCAGAAGGCTGGAGCTCGGTACGAGTGAACAAACAGACAGTGTGGACGGATCTGGAAGTCCTCCACTGTGGCCGAAGCTGCAGAAAACCAAAAGATATCAGGATACGACTGAAAATCAAGCAACCATTCATTCAATCATTCATTTTAACTCTGAAGATAATTTAGCTGTGCACAGTTCTGCTGAAAAATTGCAGTTAAAATATAAATATAAAAGATATAAAGTCTTAAAATGTTGAATCTTGGAGTGGAAGTTAAAGTGGATGTGCTGGGAGTTTCACTTCAACATACGGTTCAACTCCTTTCAGTGCTTACACCTCAACTGAAACTCCAAGTTCTAAGAGGACATGAAGTGCAACTTGACTTGATAGCATGAAACGTAAGCACCAAAGGAATTGAAGTATTAGTTGAAGAGAAAGTCCCAAAAGGAGTTGAAGTGTCATTTAAAGTAAACGTTTGGAGAGGATATGAAATGTCAGTGTAAGAACTGAAAGAGGTGTAAGCAGTGAAAGGAGTAGAAGTGTCGGCTGAAAGGAAAATGTGTAGTTTTTCGATATTCTTTAATATTTTTTGCAATATATAGTTACACATTTTTTAATGTCCCCAGGTCCCTCCCTTGTATATCTCAATCTTGAGGGCAATTACTTATTTAAATTAAGGTTATATACTTTAAGCGTAAAGGCTGAAAGCAACTGAAGTTCCAGCCCTAAAAGAAATATTAATCATTCCACCAGTCAATGAAGTAATCGATCAACCAGTTTATTAGAAACACCAGAGAAAGAGAGGCCCGTCACACATGTTGACTCACCAAGAAACAACATTTTCTGTTTTGAGATTCACAGTCGCTGAAATCAATATTCCATAAAAGACTTTTGGAACATTCAAAACAAAGCAAACCAAAAGTAAACAAAATTAATATTTTTTCAGTTTAACAGTTTAGAGCAAACAAAGTCACAGTCTCCGTGGTACCGTGTATTATTCTGAATTGATTTCTCTCTTCCACATTTCCCAAAATGTTTTTAAAGTGTTGCGGAGACGAGCAGCTGCTGATCTGCGGTGACTGGGCCGGTGGCCATAACAGCCATCTGAGCCCAAACATCCTCCAGCTGTTTTCACAAAAACCCAGTTGGGCACTCTGGCAGCACCGAGAACTCCTGCTGACGAACCCACAACACCGAAGAGGGAATCATCCGGCCTTTGTGAGCAGCTTAAAAAGTAAACCCACATTTCTCAGTTTTACTAATCTAGCAAGTTTAGAAATCACAAACACGGTCATGAAGACGAACTGGAGAAATTTTAACTCCTCAAAACTGATGGAGGCACATTTGTGTTTTAATGACTTCTCTCGAAAACAGGCAGGAAAAAACATCTGGTTTAAGGTGAGACAACTCACTCTGTTATAGTTTAATGAGCTGTGCAGTTTTTTCCAACTGCAGCTTGGTGACAGCTGACAGTTTATCATAATTTAAGTTTGTGGCAGACTGACAGGTTTTGGATGCTAAATGCAGCTCGCCATGCGATGAGAATGGTGACATTGGGTCTCGTCAGCGGCACATTGTTTAAATTTTTAGATATTAGTGCTGATACGATACCTTAGTTTTAGTACTGATAAAAACATTTCATACCTAACTTTGAGAAATATTTACATGTATATCTACAGTGGGGCAAAAAAGTACTTAGTCAGCCACCAATTGTGCAAGTTCTCCCACTTAAAAAGATGAGGGAGGCCTGTAATTTTCATCATAGGTACACT